>KQ034324.1:459221-506721 GCA_000181055.3 Rhodnius prolixus
GGTTGAGTTACAGAAACTGTAAACCAGAAACCAGTTTCTGTAACTCAACCAACCCGCATAGCCACGCCCTGAAGAGGACAATATATTTGTGGAAACGTTGGCAAAAAGACGAGTTGTTTTATTAGACCGATTCCTCGCAAATCTTCCATCCTAAGTTTAACAATTTGCGGTCACGAAAACTATATATTCAGATTTTAGTAAGTCTTGGCATTGCAGAGGTTAATGCTCTAATTTTTCATAAAATTAAATTTGTTTACTCATTTTACCTTAATGCCAAAAATGCCTATTAATTGTAATACTTTTATTCTAAATTAGAATCATTTACCAGATTAATGGAACTTTTAAGCCTGTGTAAATTTACTTCTGAGTAGTGTGTACTCAAACATCTAGTTTCGGTTCAGTGAGAAGGCGGATGTATGGTCGTATGAGTAAATTCGGATGGATGGAATTTAATTCCAGCAGCCCAGCAATTGTTACTTCCATATCAAGCAATGACTTTTTTTTTCTTTTTAATTTTTAGACCAGTTATAATTTTTTTACTCGCTCTTCATTTTTCTTCTTTGGTTTATTATTAATTCGTTTAACACTATAAGGAGGAGAGGGCAGCTACCTAAACCTATCCCCCATGACGCCATCCATGTGTGAAACACTCGTTAACTTTTTCTTGAATTTTAAGCAGTAAATTCTGAAAATCAATATATAATTTAGCCAAAATGTCTCTGTTGAGGGCTCCCCCCAGATCTCAAATTAATTTGCTTTAAAACGAATTTCGCAGCAAATTTGTAAGCTTATTTACACATTTAGTCTGACCTAAACCACGAAAACCTATTTGTGTTTTTTACAAAAAAAAAAAAAAAAATCGCTGTTGATTGAAATTAACATGGTAAAATCGCACTTCCGGGCAATCAATTCTAATCGGCTTTGATTATCATCAATATATTTAAATGTTACTACGATTATAGAGGGTTTAGAACTGTCCAATGTACTGAACTGGCACTTTAGAGGAGAGCCTGCCTTTACCAAATCTCACTAAAATTTAAGTTTACAGAAAAATATTTCAAAACTAAAGTGTTAAAGAGCTACATGTATAAACTGTACTGACAAAATTTAAAAATTATTAGTATAACTTTTTATAACAAAATCGCAAATAACTGAAAAGCGCCTCTGAAAATTGGCAATCCTGGTTTTAGTCTTAAATTCATATTTGTCGGATCCCCTCGTAGCATCGAATCAAAATATTAAATTTGAACTTTCTGCTATTTTCGTTATCATGAAATTGTTAAATACGTACACCTTCTTATAATACCACTTTTAGCGATCTCAAAATATGTATTTCAGGTTAAAACTTAAATTCGGTAATCAGCTTAAAAATTGAACTTCCTTTTAAAGAATGGATGGAGAAGTAAAAAAATACCCTTCATTCCCTAAAACCAACAAAATGAACTTCAAAAATAGTTGAAAATTTTATCACACTACTCACTTCCTTAAAATAACTGTAACGGAGAAAGCAATAATGGTATAAATGAAACTACAAAAGCAAAAGTTTTACAAAAAAATAGATTTATTTAAAATTGAATTTGTGGTTTATTTAAAACAAATATTTGGTAATAATTATTTTTTCAGAACAAATGTTTACATTAAATTGGAAAAGTCTATAGTTACCTACACACATATAAGATCCCTAGCCTTTTTTTCGATTTTTGCACGAAACTTCAATATTTAATCTAGTAAACTACAAATACCTCTTAAAATTACAATATTTTGTATCAGTAATTTGACACTTACCTTTGTAAATGAAAATTTCACTCTCAGGGACTCCAGTAAACTACACAGAAAACAGATGCTGTTTTGAATGGTAGAAAGCCACAGTAGACATACTTCTGAAATTATCTATGTCCTATGCTAAGTGAACCCCACTATAAATATCATTCCACAAGTACAAAATAGTAGTAACTGTTTTGATAACTTTTGTTTATTTTCTTTACTGCTCCTAAGAAAATGCTAATAACGCAGAAAGTTTGAATCTTTAATTTCGTTTAGTGCTAAAAGAAGACCCGACAATCTGGTATGTCAAACTCTACCAATCAGAAGTGCCATTAACCAGAATGGATTTTTCAGTTTTTTGGCTATTTTCTCCGAAAATGGCTCGATCGAGTTTCTTCAAACTGAGTACATACTACACACACACACATTATTATTACCGATGCCTATCGATTAATTTTGTGTAAAACATTTCGAAAAAATTCATTTTAGGAGAGGTGAAGTTTACTCAACTCTAATGTAAAAAAAAAAAATCACAGCTAACAAATATGAATGTTAACTTAAACTTTCAACGAGCGGAAATGGGAATGTCCAACGTTCAGGCTGTGCGACAGCGGAGTGAATGAGATGCCTGAAAGTGTAATGTTTTAAAAATGACCATTTTGAACGTCACAGTCGGAACGGTAGCTTTAGCCCTTTAATAAATGAAAGATTGATGAACACAGGCAAATTTTACGGAACGATTCAAAGTGGCCCATAAATTAATTCATTTTATTTTTTATTGACGAGTATTATTTATATTTTTAATATTAGTTTTATTTACTATACACGACGAACCACATGCGGTATGTGGTTGACCATCTCTTGAGTTATGACACACTATATGCGGCGGCACACAGCATTGGTATACGGCAAAGTGGTGTGCCATGCATGACTCACCTCTGTACCGATCAGGAAAGCACACCTCTATATTAACTGCTACGGGCATATAAGTCCACTATTAGAAGTGCTTCTCCCGCTTCTGCATTTCCGGAATGTAAACATTGGAGTAGCAAATCTACGAGCATTCTGTTGAATATTTTAGGAAATGATGATGATTTCATAAACGGGCGGCATACATTAGGGGAAAAATGCATGCAAATTCTACTTATCAGTATTTGCAGACGGTTGCATGTAGCCATGCCGAATATACTTTTTTCTTAAAATATGATGTACATACTTTTTGTTAAATAAAGTATTATTATTACCCATTGTTTCTCTACTTTAGAAAATAGTATTATTGTTAGAGAATAGATAGTGTTTTAATGACAGTTCTATCTTTGTAAATTAAAAAAAACTTTTATTACAATATATTTTTGGTACAGTTAATCAGTACTTTTGACTGATCAGTACAGTTGATTAGATCAGTTCTAAGTTAGTAAACTGTCTTAGTAACTAATTATTAATCTGTATAATTATAATAAAAAATAATAATAATATCATAACCGAATCTAAGAAGCGTGTCTTTTATTTTTAAGTAAATACCGTTCTAAAATTCGACAGTTGTAGTGCTGCGAGTGGCATTTGGCTCAGGCGCGCTGAATACCAACTTCATCAGGAAGAAACCAGACATTTTTGCGATAACATTAGACAGTGTTTGCGTTTGTGAGTAATTAAAATGCCTCCAACGATTGAGAATACTGCCGACTGTGAAATACGCGCTGTGATTCGTTTTCTTATGGCTAAAGGTGTGAAAGCCTGAAATTCATCATGAGATCAGCGAAGTTTATGGAGAAAACATTATGAGCAGTGGAATGGTGGAAATGGGTTAAGATTTTACAGATGGCCACACGAATGTTCATGAATGAATTGGGCAACCTTCAGTCATTACAGAAGATTTGGTGCAGAAAGTTGACGAAAAAGTGAAAGAGAACAGACGCTTTACGATTTCATCGTTATCAAATGAGTTGACTCTAGTGTCAAGAAGTATTCTCTATAAAATTGTGAAAGTTGTGTTCACACAGGGTACCGAGATCAATCAACTCAAGATCTCATCGGCTATTTTGCTGGGATCAACTTGAACACTCTCCGTACAGTCCCAACCTAGCGCCCAGTGACTACCACCTGTATCTGCATTTGAAGTTGTATCTTGGTGGTCAGTGCCATGACGACGATGATGAAGTCAAAACGATGAGGATAGGATTCAAAAGCTGGGTGTACGATAAGTGCCTTAATGTTAGTGGCAATTATGTAAAAAGTAGGTACAGACTTTCTTGTAAAAATAAAATTAAGAAAAGTATACTTGCTTTTCTATTATTTCAAAACGGTACTTCCTAAAAAAATAAAAAACAATTGTCGTATTACACAGTATTCTAATTACACTGAACTTCTTTTGCTATTTAAAGGAAGAGCTTCAACTATGCTGGGGAGTATTTAGCTAGACTGTACAAAAGTAAGCTTAATAGGTGTTAAGATGCAGAAATCCAAGTCTGAAGAAGATAGGTTAATCGGAAGTCAAAAAGACTTAAGACTTGCTTTGGACCTAGCGTGGTGCTAGCATTGAAAAGTCCATTAGAAGCTGATAGTGGCAGAACCCACACTAAAAAGTCACATTCTCTTCATTCAGACGACCCTCTATCTCAAGGCATTAGTTGTGCAGTCTCCTTCTCTCTACTCAGGGCAACCAAGAGAATAAATGCGGTGTTCCTAAGCTAAAACAACAAGTCTCGAATTGAGATCGAGAAGATTAAAGTGAAAATTACAAGTTGTAGTTACGCAGCAAGCTAATCCATTGAAGAAAATTGCAATGGTGCAAAAATTTCTAGAAATTCCACTTACTACTCTTTTTAACAGCTTAGTGACAATCACTTAACCTCACAGTTTACATTGATCTCTATTCCCGCTACAACTACCAATTGGTTCAAAACAAATCTTTCGCGGTATATGTAATTTGTACAAATATGGCAGTGTGGATGTGTTGTGGTGAGAGTTTTGTGTATATCACTTCTTAACCTCACTTCTTAAAACAACTACATATTGAAATTCTTAAAGTTACCAGATTGCTGATCAGTCTCGTTTTTATTATTCACCACTAATAAACTTTTTTACCCCGCAAGTAATGTGCCACATTTTATACTACAAAAGTCTATAAATAATTAATTAGTGTCCAATCGTGGAATAAAATCTCTTACTTTAAGATTAATTTCTCCTGATTAATAAAAACGAGATTGATCAGCAATCTGGGGACTTTAAGAATTTCAATATGTAGTTGTTTTAGACAACATTACAAGAAATAAATAAATAGGTGAAATCACATAACACAATAATCCTTTTTGTATTTATTCCAGTAATACATCTGAAGAAATAATCACCACATTATTCACTAATACATGATCTGAACGTTTGATAAAAATAAATCAACAAATGATTCATAATCAGACTAGGTAAACGGCTTGAAGAATAGCTCGACAACTCCTATTTAAAAAAACGCTTGTGTACTTCCCACAGACCTTTTTTTTAACGGACATGATGGTCTATTTATAATCTGGTATAAAAGTAAAGGAACCTGAGACAAATTAGCTCTTTATAGAAGAATTTTACCGAGTGGTAGAACTACACTCAATGTATTTTCCAATATTGGCCAATATTTTCCAATATTCCAAAATTGAATCAGAATATATAGAATAATTTATGTACACAAATTTTTACTTTCTATAACTACTTGTTAGAAAAATGATTTTTGAATGGCTTTCCACTTTTGTTTTTTAGTTTTTCGAAAACATCTCAAACAATTTTCATTCAACTCGTACACACACTGCTACTTACAGATGGTTTTTGTTTTGTTTAATAATTTTTCTAGATAATTCATTTTATAGATGACCGGTAGGGAGGGGAAATTAAGATAATAACACATTTATAGATATTTTGCGAGTTCCTCGATGAAACCCTACAGGAGTTTCCTTAACTAGTATATTAAATACGCGCTCGCGTTCCTGTGTTGGAGGCTTCTTGCTCAGAGCAATGAATCTAAGGGTGCTGGACGTAACTAACAATAAATAACTTATTACAATAAATCTTGAGAGGAGTAGTAAGATTAAGGTAGAGTAAACCTTGAGATTTGTAGTAAGATAAAGTCGTGTGAGTGTTTAATTCATTTTGCTATATACATACCTATATACTATAAAATTATCTACAATACACTTCCATCTTTGATTTGACTTTGCAGCCTAAGTTCACTCTGGAATCTAGTTATTACAACTCTTGCTTCTTAATGCACGCTTAAAATATTTGTAGGCTTATTTATAAACGCTCCTTTGAAATTGAACGTCAAAACACATTTCAAGTTCGAAATGATAAAACAGCGAAACACCAACTCCAGATTTAGATTTTGCTCTCTAATATTTCTTTATGTAAGTGGAGATGTTTGACTTAAGAGCTTAACTTGAAGAAACTTTCAGCACTAATAAATAAATAAATAAATAAAACCGTTTATTCGTTCAAACTTACAACATTGTTCAACACTAGTGATGTTTCGTTTCCTCTTATTAATTTCGAAGCCTCTAATTAATTCCATTAAAACAATTTGATTGACAGGTAAAAGAGGTAAAAGACTGAAACACAATTCATAAGAAATCCCCGCGAGTGACAAGAGGTTGGCGAAAAATCGGAATTATTTAAGCTGTTCTGGGCCTTACGATATTCTAGGCTTCAAGATTGTTGAGGATTCGTCAAAATAGTAGTACGAGCTACTGATTCAGCCTGTACTGGGTCTCCCGAGATGGCGAGTTTGTAGTGGTTGTATGTGACCATGCATCCTTATTGTTATTGTTATGTATGTATAGGGAGAAGGTTACCATCAACTCCTTCTCATCACTTCATTGATAAGAATGGTTCAAATCAAGGATTGCAATCGGACTATTTGAAGATAATCTGTCTTAGATACATAGGTTCTAAACGCCACGATAAGCTATCCGGCCAAGAATAAGATACTAATGTACGGTCAGTGCGCTACGATTGAAGCATTAAAATGGATGTCACTGGCACAATAGTGGATGCCTGTTAAGCCATGTAGCACAAGGTTAGTTAAGACCGATTCGGAAAAAGCCATTCATGTGAACTTGGGTATTTTACAATTTCAGTTTGCCCTGACGAACAGAGCTGTTGTCCCTGAACAAGTGGGATTGAGTTTATGAAGTATCAGATTGAAGTAACTATTTTAAAAGAAATTAATGCTTTTCTGCAAAGAAACGCTAGTGGGCCTATGGTTCACATTTCTTCCACCTGTTCTGTGGCACAAATTCTCAAAAAGATAGTTTTTTGCTTCAAATAAAGGTAGAGTGGTCAATTTATCATGTTTGCAGAAAGATGAATGAAAATAGTGAATAATCAAGGTTTAAGTTTTGAAGGATAAAATTCAAACCAACTACAGCACGCTTGGTGGGTCGAAATACACCCACCTAGCCACAGATTTTATGGGTATTCCAATATTACAGCTGAGACAGAGGACTGAATACTTCATGCTTTACACTATTATGAGAACAAAGCCTGCTGCAAGGATTTGATACTGAGGAAAAAAAGAACCTCCTTTATGATATGAGTGCCAAACCCAGCCTAACGGCGGTGAAAGGCTGGCATACTGGATTCTGAGCTTTCAAAGCGTCTCAAAAGACCCTGTGATTTGGGCCTCTCAGAGACCTTATTCCTAAGTAATTTATTATAACTTACTATTATTTATTATTATGCATCTAAGACAAGTGCTCTTTTATGACCAATCTCGAGGATAAACCTTAAAGAAATTAAAATCATATCTTACATCATAAATTACATCATATCTTGATTTAACTTACTTTTTTCTTATTGATTATAATATTCCCATAGACGAGGATGTCGTTAAAAAGGAAAAACTGTCTAGCTTTAGGCTTCTTCCTACATATCTTTGTAAGAACTCCCTCTCCAACTAGGACTCTTCCTTGTACTGCAAGCGGCTGAAACACAATTTATGTATTTAAACCTCACTTTATAACAAATTGCAGTTTCTTATATTACAAAAATTAGAATACATCTTTACTGAAATTTTAACTATTCAAATTTAAATGCTATTACTATTAAAATAAGAAAAAATGTCTGGTATGAACACTCACACGACTTTCTCTTTCTCAGTTCGGACATTATACATTTTATTTTAAAACATATTTTATTGTCATAACATTATAAAGTTAGTAAAACCGCACATTACACTGAAATGGTACATCAGAACAGAGAGTATACCTTCAATCCTCCCCAGAAGTGCCGTAAAATGAATTTTTCTAATTAAAGTTATACACAGGAAAAGTAAATAAGAAGTTTAGAGAAAATCATAGATCATTTTTGAGAAAAATTCAAAATGTGAAAAGGTTATTCCATAAGGGCGTAATTTTAGACTAAAAAATTGTCTTTAAATGTAGCTATTTGCATGTATAGTAAATATAAAATAATTTCCTATTTGAACGTTTTATAGGCAAAAGAAATAGGAACATTTGCACTTACCATAATCGATAACGTCATTTTCCAAAAGATTCCAAACCTTTAAAAGTCTATACTATAAATTTTCTTATCTGGATTACAGGTTTTCTTAACATTTAGAATAATAGTTTTATACTTGGTACCAAGTTACTGGAAGAAGATGGTGAAGGAAGAAGAAGATACAGAATAAATTCAGACTGTGAGAAACGTTATGAGGGAGAGGTTCCAAGTTGGTGGGAAAAAATGCAAACACAGAGAGAGAAGTTATGTTGGAGCGGTAAAGAGTTAGTTGGAAAGTGCAGAACGAAAAGTAACTGATACAAGTTATGGGGGAGTGGTAACAAGTTGGTGGGAAAAAGAAGGAGACTGAGAGAAATGTTTTGGGATAAACTGATGATTAATTACTTTCCATTAAGAGGGTAATATAAAAAAAATTGCGATTACATTGCCTTCCAGTAACAGCGGTGAGATAAATTGTGATAACATTACTTCCTCTTAAGGGATGTCAGAGAAATTATGCTGTAATTACAATAACTTCTCTAAAAGGTGGGAAAGAAAATGATTTGCAATTACACCTCTTTTCTCTGAAAGGGCAAAGATAATTTAAACTGCGAATACAGCATGTTACTTAACTTTTAAAACTGTAAGTATTTGTTAAGGAGATATATGTATATATTTATAAACTAGATCGATTGAATAGTTTGGCACTTGGATGGACTAGGCTTGTGCAATAGCTTATTGTAAGGTCCTATTGAACGTTTACTCAAAAGTCACACAATCACCAATTTATAAAAGCATTTTTTCGAACTTAGGGAACCCCAAAACATGTACTTTCCAAGAAACTCAAAAATAAAATACCTTCCCGATAATAACACTATCTTAAGAAGAGTAAGAGAAAATTAGTAACAATAATTGTTAATAAAACGAATCCAACGTTATCTACAATAATGATTATTCATCAGAGATAGTAAGCAAAAATAGATCTCACCTGGCCGGAACTTCCAAAGCAGCTTTCAACAATAGCAATTCTTCGAGCGTTTGCCTCACTGTTGACTGCAACAAAAATATTATGTGAATTCACAGTATTTTCTCTTTTAATTCTTTAAAATTTCTATATTAAAATATTAAATTTATTTTATAATAAGAGTGATTGTCTAAGCAAACTGTACTTGGATAATTCATTTAGCTGATACAATGTTTGTACATAAGTAGATACATTGGAGTTGTACTATATACTACTGTAGTAATACAATATAAGAGTAGCTACTTAATTATTTTAAACAAGAAATATCAAAATAACGAATCATATAAAATTCCTAATTAAGTAAGAAAAACAAAACACTTTAAACAAACTTTACTAAGTTTAAAATAAATTTTAATTAAAAAGTAAAGTAAGTAAAGTAATCGCCTATTTTTCAGGCGGGGCTTAACGTCCAATTACCAATTAGGTGTCGTGGACGGAGGCGACTAGCAAACAACTTTACTTTACTGTAAATTTCTTTTATTAACCATTAAATGAAATTCAAGGCCTAAGACTGGAAATCGAACCCAGTACCACAATTCATATTAGCTTTACTGGTCTCGCCTCTAACCGCTCGGCTACCGTGGTGCCTTAAATTTTAATTATGATTGGGACATTTGTGTATAAGCGTCGAAACCCTTTTGTTTGGAGCAGTACTAGCGGCTGTCCAATTTTAGTCGAAACTAACTCCAGAAGCGAATTGTGAACCTGGTAAGGTATGCAACCACTCATTCTTCATGAGATCTTCATTTTCTACCAAGGTCTTCAAACCCACAAAGTACCTTACTCTTAAAAAACTGAATGTTTTGGCCATTATGAAGATCAGAACTTCATTAATTAGCGCGCTAACCCAAACTAGAAAGAATCAGTCGGCCGAAGTAATGGGTGAGCATGACTCAGTCGCATGGGAGATGGGTGAAATGGCAGTGAATAGTTATCAAGGTCAGTCTCTCTTAGACACAGCGCTGGGTAAGGATGGAGTGGGCGTTTTATCACAACCCGATGCTGTACCGTCCGAACGAACAAATACTAATTTTCTTGTATTACGACACTTAAAAAAATGGGAAACAATGCGATATAAAAATAAAGCATTAAAATTTTGTCACAACATTAACAAACTTGCAAAAAAAAAATGGGTGGGTAAAAGAAGTAAAAATGAAGTCCTTATATTTTTGAATATTGTTTTTTATATACAAACTGTTTCAGACTTCCTTAATAAAATCTAATAAAGTAATCGTAGAAATATAAAGAAATGGCTTAGTTAAAATGTAACAAATAAATCATATGCATAATTGTTCCATTAACATTAACTGTCACGTAATTTAGTGACATTAAAAAGAAATATAAACTTTCGCTGCAACCTATCCGTTTCCAAGTTTAAGCTAAGGACAATTCATTAAACACAACTCTTGAAAACACAATTATTGAAATCTATGGCACGGTTATCACTAACTGCATTAACAAGCAGGGATGAAATGTAAATTATAATCATTCTACTACAATACCAGCCTAATTAATTAATTCAAGCAGTACTGTACCAATAGATGAGCACAATAATTGAAGTTATGCAACAGAAAAATACATAGAATTACATTCTCATTCTAAACAGCGTTTACTTTGTTAAAACTATGTAAAAGACAATGCCACAACAGTGATGAACGATTGAAGAAATAAAGGAATGCAAAACTATGGTATTATTATTGCGCATTTATTTTTTCCCACACACATAACCTTACAATTTCTCATTTCTTGTGATGAAATTTAGCAATTTTATTGAACCTTATTTTACCTTTATCGGCAAATTAAAAAAATAAAGAAGTGGAAATTAAATCAACACTGGAAAATTATAGTTTTACGAGACCTCGCACAAGTTTAAACGAGTTACCTACATTAGACAAATTTCATCGTATACGCTCACAACATTAAGACCGGTAAAGATGTAATTTTAAGAAAATTATTGTAAAATTAGAACAGCCCTAATTCTAAGCAATAATAATAACAACTAAAACTGAAGCCAATTTTAAAAAAATGTAGTTGACAAAAACAAAATAACATACCCAGCCTGTCGACCATTTTCCACAAGTCAGAAACAACTGACGTAAGCAACTGTATAATTTATCCAATTTATATGAGAAAATTTCATCAGAACAAACTTATTCATAAACAATGCACAAATATTAAACTTGAACATTAAGAATTTATTTCTTGATCACTTTATGCGGGTAAATTAGGAGTAATCTGTTCACTATTTAGACAGTACAAATTTTCTGGGTTTGCACTTTTAGCCAACTCTTAAAGACTGGCCGTACAAGCTGGGTGCTAAGTGCTGACAATACATTCTCATTGTTGCCAATTACTTTATAATATTTTTTAAGTTTCTATTTGTATCAAATATGTTTTCTTTGCGTTTTATCAGATTTTTATTTGATTATATGTGTAATGTGTTATCAATTTGTTCACGCTAAATATGTATGCACTTTCAAAAGTTACAGCAAATATAAAGCTCTGATTGTGGAGTAATCTAATTTTCTTACTTTAGTTAATGGGGTGTTAAAATTAAATAAAAATAGTACAAAAAACAAATTGCCGTTAATAATTGATTACTCTTTATGAATTTGTTGTTAATGTTTTCAATGTATTCTGTTGCGTTACTGTTGAAAGGCATACTTTTGCTGCAAAGGGGATTGTAGTCTGCTGCAATGGGATTATTTGCCTTGCATTAGGCTAGAAAATAAAAACTTATGCCCTTCATACTAAACATCGGTTATATTAAAATATTCAGTAAGTGTGCCACAGACCAAAACAATGGATAATCGGATGAAACTAAGTGTGTGAAATATTTTACATGTCTTCAAATTCATCAGTATTTTGGTTGAACGACGAAAGCTTGATAACGCTGGGTAATTTTTCAGTACATTTTATCTAGTTGTGGGCAGCAAAGATCGAATTAATTAGAATGATTATCTGAAATGAATTTCTGATCTTTTTAGCTCCCCAAAATGAAATATTTACAATATCTATGTTTTTAACACTACATTAATTAATTTTTACCTCTGATAAATGTTTCCATTCCTATTGTCATCTCATAAAAAGTTCACTGGAAAATTACTTTACTACTCATTTCTAATAGAAATCTCTAAATAAGCTATGTGGATTCGTCAACACTCCAGATTTCGGAGTAACGGAATTGGTGACAGTTTGGCTAAAATGGTTCAGCATATTTTAAATGTGTTCATTAAGAGTCAAATTTACAAAATATGATAGTTCAGATTTATGTACCTAACAAGAAACCTCCTCCGTGAATTGAGGCGGTAAACAAGCAAATGATAAACGACATACATTTGCATTAGTTCTGCTCTGTGCTAGTTTTGTTCTAATCGGAGTGGTTCAGAATTGCACAGAGCGGAGAAGAGTTGTTTAGTTGCCTACCTTAAAACTCCCCATGATCTTATGATAAACAGTGTTCAAAAAAATACTTTTGAGGAATTCTGAAAATCTGCAAGGTTTATGTTTACGAAGTGAGGTTGTTTGTTCAAATACAATGAAAAGGTTTCTGAAGGCCTCCCTCCTAATCGTGAGAGCCGTTCATAAACAAGCCAGAAACTTGTAACACCATCCATATTTATGAGGTGAATATTATATTTTTAAGAGAATTGGTAAATTAGAATATTAAACAAGATGTATTTGTGTAAGTCGTTTTAGTTTTAAACCAGATTTTTTCTTGACTTAATGCTACGATATGAGTACTCCAGAGGATTCTTAAATAATTCAGGGAATTGAAATTCCACATGAACTTTACCAACCAATGTTTTCCTTTGTTATTTTTAAACATTAATTTGAAAAAAAGTAGGTTAATATTAATAACAATTATGTGTATTTTTAAAATTGTGAAAAATGCAATAAATTTTAAATGTTAGCAGTAAGTCTAGATTAGTCTAGTTTTGGTGGGAATGTTAGAAATTAAATTAAATATAAGCAGGAGGGGGGTAATATTAATTTAATGTTGCCGCTAAAAAATTGTATTCAACCAAACATTTCATTATCAATTGATTAATTTGTTTCAGTTGTATATTAATGGATTTTTTGTTGAATGGAAATTTTAAACAATTTTGGTCATTTTAAATACTATGAACATCTTAAATTTAATAATTTACTCTATAAACTGCTTAATTATTTAGACTCATTTTATTGCTGCATCCTGATATACCAAGGTCAGAATAAATAGAAAAAAGTATTAAGTAAAATATAGGACAGATTTGGTTTAATTAGTGTTTTCTTTTAAATAAACCTGTTGCAGAAAATTAATGAAAATAAATATATGAACTATATAAGAAACATTTTAGTAAAAGAATTATAAGGATTATATTTGTTGTATAATTCATTTAAAATATTAATTTTACAATTAGCTCAAGGAGTAAGGTAACCTAATAGTGAGTATATAACCTTCTAAGGTACTTTCTATTTTGTATGGTGTGGCAGCGATATAATGCTTTTCTAGTACATCTTTGAGATTTTTACGGTGAAAAACATTACTAATATTATAGAAAAAGTTATTATATCACATATTTAAAGCCGATAAACTGAGTATGTAACAAACATTTTTTACAGTTAGTTAAATATAGTTTTTAATTTGGAAATGTAATACAAGATTTTTATTCTATATTATAGCAAATGGGTACTTTGTATAAACAGTTTTTATCAAATAAATTCTAATACTAGTTATTAGGTAACAATATTATTTAATGTGTCCAATATTTAATATATATAGCGATCACGTAACCTGACAAAGATTTTCAATATTAAATTATAACAAGTCATCCAACTCTCACGGACAGAATTCATATTTGTGTTGCTTGAATTTAGTCGCCAAAGTGAGCATTAAAATTCATATATACTTAATGAAAAATTTGGAGTGCATATTACATTATTTGTTTAATTTTGCTTTGTTTTTGCCTACAACAGTGGTCGGCAAACTTATTAGCCAAAGAGCCAAATATGAACATTACAATTTTAAAAAAAATTGGGAGCCAAATCTGCTTGTTTAGTAAACTTTTATTACACTAAATAAGTAGTACACTAAATAATACTAAATTTCATACTTAATAAATATTTTGTTAATGCGTTAACATCGCCTTGGAAAGTTTGAGTAAATCAGGTTTGTATGTTGTTGTTTTTAATTTTAGGCATGATTCCAAGTTCTCATCAATAAGACGACTTCTCAGTTTACTCTTAATAATGTTCATGCTTGAAAAAGATTGTTCGCATATATATGTAGAACCGAAAAGGGAAAGAACAGCAAACGCGAACTTTTCCAGCTGATCGTAAGAGTCAGGAATACTATTCCAAACGTTGAAAATGATCATGTCTTCCTTCTCCAGGTCATTCAAAGCAGACCACTTGTGTTGTGAACTAAGATCACATTTTTTCTTCTCCAATATTTCCAATTCAACACAAAAACGTTCGAATTTAGAGCGCCATATCTCCTTGTTTTTTAAATTCAGCAATTGTATTTCAAAGCTACCAATGTCAATTTCAAAAGGAGAAAATTTCAACTCGTTATCGTAGCATTAAGAGGATTTTTGACAAATGCTAAAGTTGCTCTGCTGTTTTTAAATTCCTGAAACCTGCTATAACATACGAACAATTTCAGCCGGCAGCTTGTACATGGTTTGTGTTTACGTTTACGAAAACTAATAAAATTAAACTCGATGTTCGTTACGTATTTTTACAGCAATATAAAATTTTAATTACCTATCTTTATTTTAATTTTAACAAAAAATTATACATGTTCTCGATTTATAGAAGAATTTTAAATTTATCAAAATAAGATCTAATTTTTTTCTTACCAAGTTTTTTTTTAAATGAAAATATTGCGCCTTCCGTGGATATTTGTGCCAGAGCCGCACTTAAGGACCCAAAGAGTGAGAAATTTAAAAAAATACAATGGAATATTGTTTTAATATAGTTTACCAACATTTCGG
Organism: Rhodnius prolixus; assembly: GCA_000181055.3. Classification (NCBI taxonomy): domain Eukaryota; kingdom Metazoa; phylum Arthropoda; class Insecta; order Hemiptera; family Reduviidae; genus Rhodnius; species Rhodnius prolixus. The sequence goes on from KQ034324.1 coordinate 474,465, forward strand.
TAGGGGTGAGTGCTTTGCTTAGTTTTCTGTTATAAGGAGTTCTGGGAGTGTGTTGAATAGAGTATAATTTTACAAATTTTTGTACACGTTCATATGTACTTTGGAATTAATTGTGTCACTGAGGAACGCTCTTTTGTTTGGGCCTAAATGTTTGGCAATTATATAAAAACGATTTTGTCATCAAATTTACCTATTTACACAAAATATTAGAGACAGTCTTCAGTGTCAGAAATGTGATAAGGGTGTTAGGCAAACGATGTAACGATGTATCCCTACTTAGGCCTTTTTCCTCGTTTTACTGATACTAGATTCAATGTGCTTATGAGTAGTAATGATAGCATACTCTCAAGAGAATGTTTGGGTGATTTGAACCTGAAGGATTTTGTTGGCAGATTGTCGGACCAATTCTAGAGGGAATCCTTGAGAAAAATCATATTAATTTTGTTTACTTGGATCTTGTTTTACTTCAGTAAGTTGCAAAGATTAGACGTCTTATTAAACTTAGGTGTGAATTTCATATCAAAATTCAAAAACTAATCATTTTTATTGGCTACTTGATGGGGACATTGTTTAGTCAATAAATAAACAAATGTTCCACTTTTGAGAGATTATGTATCGATAGGTTTTTATGTCATCAGAAGTCAATTATTCAATTAACTATGATGTCACTTCCTTCCATCTCTTGGTTAAGTGTTTATTTCTCCTACTTTTGTTTTGACGAATATCTCTTGAGTTATTTCGGATCTTTACTTGGACTACTCAGGATTCTTAATTATGTACACGCTTGGTGTAAGTAAAGAATAAAAATTAATAATGATATTGAAGCAAAATAAGTCACATTTTAGTCGTGTATGAAAAATTTTGTAGAACAGTTACAATTGCTGTAGCAATAAGATTTTATGATAAGTTGGTTCCTTTTTTCATCTAACAAAATCTATCTCTTTCAGAATAACATGGGCAAAGACTACTATAAGATATTAGGTATCCCGAAAGGGGCTACAACAGAAGCGATTAAAAAAGCGTATCGCCAACTAGCTCTTAAATATCATCCGGACAAAAATAAATCTCCTGGAGCTGAGGAGAGATTCAAAGAAGTGGCCGAAGCTTATGAGGTAACTCTGCACCTTAAGATAAAATGTATTTTTTATCTTTTAGGTTTAATATACTGAGTGGTTGCAAAATAAATTCCCTGTATTATTGATAAGTATTTATTGAAACGTAATCCTAGGAAGACATTAATGTGTAATTGTTGATTTAATTTCTATCATAATTACATTTAAGATCTTTTTTGTACAAAAACATTTGAAATGAACACGACGTTCTCGCCGCAGTTGTCGAGGTTCTATCTTACTTATCTTTGAACTTAACATTTTTTGGTAAATGCAATTCGGCTTTAATGCTTAAAGTTTCTTCTTAACAAAACGATAATTCTAACTCCCCTAAATTAATCCTTTTTTTTTTAATGGAACTTTTTTCTGTTCTCCAGAATCTTTTTGGAATTGTTCCTTAACTAATTTTCTTGTGACATTAAGAAAGAATTTATTTTAAAGATTCTGGATAAAAATTTGTAGGCGTTGTACGTGTATTATTATACTAAGATCTAGAATCTCTTCCACATCTATCTAGAACATTGTAGAACACTTAACATGTATTTATTTTTGCGGGTTTACTCTTGCGGACAAACTTCTATATTTTTTAACCTATGTACGATTTAGCTATTTCTAACCTACTTTTTTTTTTTTATTTATGACTTGTTTTTAGGCGTTATGAATACTCGCCCTTCCAGTCGATCGGAACAAACTCGCAGTGTTATCTCTTTTAAATCAAAAAAGTTGAATAGGCTGCAATTTTTGTCTTTTGTCTTATGCTGTTTGCACATATCAGTTTAATCGAGTTAGCAAAAGAATTAGGTAATGAAGTCCTGAAAGAAGAGATTGGGCGGCACTTCAGATTTGCACGCGGTCCAGCCCAATATTGTCTTTGATTTCCTTAGATTTCTTTTTCTTGGTATCTCAACTGCAGTCTCGTGGTGAAAGGGTGTAACGAAGTGGCCATCAGTGCGATGAAAAGCTTCTGGCACTGCTGTGACCACAGATGCTGTCGCGTATTTTAAATGAATAGTCTTTAAAAGTATTCTAGTTTAAATTACATTATACGATTTCCTTATACGACAACCTAGTTTTTTTTTTACTAAAATTTTAAAGCTTAATACAATTCAAATCATTTCCATTTTTATAAGTTATTTGGATTGCTTTGTCGATAGGTGTTGAGTGATCAGAAGAAACGAGAAGTGTATGACAAATTCGGTGAGGAGGGACTAAAAGGGTCCGCACACGGACCGGGTGGTGGTCAAGGTGGAGATACCCGTTACTATGAATTCCACGGTGATCCCCGAGCTACGTTTGCCCAATTCTTCGGAACTTCTTCACCGTTCCAAACATTTTTCGATTTGGGCGGTACCTCCAGCTTCATGGACGATGAGATGGATGTGGATTTGGATCCGTTCAGTTTCATGGGGCCCAGAGGAGTTCCTGGTGGAGGCGGCGGTGCTTTTCGCTCTCATTCGTTCAACATTCATGGCAACAATCGTAGCAAGGATAAGGTGATAAATTCACAACGTTTATCGTATATAAGAGATTTCTGAATTGATTCGTACAGTGCGGTCATCTTTTCTTAAAAGGTGTTGCCCAACTTGGCTTAACTAATGATAAATCATTTGTTTATTTTTCTGTGTGTAAAGTCCAAAAATTGTAGTCAAGTTTACCATGTATCTTCTGAATAATAAGACTGAAAAAGCTGTCCTAAAAAATCTGATATTTAGATTTGGACCAACCATTTTATTGTAAGTAGTGTTTTAAAAGCCGTAAAAATTTTTCTTAGAGTTTTGCAACATTTAAAAAAAAAAATGAAAGTTGGTTTACTTATGAGTATTGTAATTGGGTATTAACAACAATGAGTGCAGAATGAGCAAATATGACTGAGAAAATGGCCTTGATACGCTAAAGAAGTATGCAACCTGCAATAATTCATTCCTTCACATGAACGCTTTTAAAGATGGCCGCACAAATGTAAATGATGTGGTACGAATGGGGCGACCTTCAGTCATTACAAATAAAAGTAAAATTTTTAAGAAATGTATACTTGTTTTTCTTTCATATCAAAACGGTACTAACTTTAAAAACAGGCTTCGTATGTACAGATAATATAAATTGTTTTTTTATTGACTTACATTCCCGAACTTAGCTCCGAATTTCCGTTACAGATTCGATACCTTCTCCATCTAATAAGGATTAAACTAGGCCGTCCTTTTCAAACTGCGCCCTGCCCAGCTCAGGGTCCTTTCCTACTCCATCAGACGGTGCCCTGAGTAGGCCCCGATCTTTCCTCTTCTCTGAGCTTGATCTTACAGACTGCGCTGAATTGACTAACTCAACTAATAGTAGTTACCAATACAAACGTGGGAGTGCAGTGGTTGAACGATCGATATTATCAAGGTGATTAACTCATCTAAGAATCTCTTCGTCCCCACATACAAGTGCATGACAGAATACATTTTTTTTATATAAATGGTTTTGTAGCAGTATACTTCAAGAAGTCAAATTAGCTCACTATCATACCAACAATAACCTATCACAATCTCAGTTGTGACCAATAAAAATATCGCAAACTCACTCGGAAAAACACTTACTTTGGAAGTAAATTTGAAATTGAAGAGAATTAAAAAAAGACATGTGTACGTGCACAAATCGAATAACTTTTCAGAAAAAAAATATCTTATAAAAGAAATTTATTGCTATGTATTGCAGGTACAGGACAGTCCAATTGAACATGACCTGTATGTGTCTTTAGAAGATATATTCACCGGATGTGTTAAGAAGATGAAAATATCTCGAAAGGTAATTTTTTTGAAAATGTAATGTACCATGCTAATAATTTACTTAGCAATCAACCTATCTAAAATATAATACCAAAATTCCTATTTCTTTTGCCCTTAACGCATGCTTTATTGGTCCATGGTCAATAATCAATAAAATATCTTGCGAGATGCCATTCTCTCAATATGTGACCATACGTTGTTTCTTGATAAGAACCGTGGCTCTAGAGACCGTACATAACCAGAGGTTGGCAGTATTGTGTGGAGCATTATATTTTAATAGCGGTTGGCATTTCTTACATTAATTACACATCCAGAAGCGCTTGACACTAGAATAATTTATAGGATACTTCTGTGCTTACCTGGTTGTGATCTATTTCTACTCTTAACTCTTGCGAATACTTACAACTAATCACCATTGAATGAAAAAGCATTGCTAGAATTAATTAAGAATTCAAATCGGTTATTTTTGGGGCAAGAAGAGTTTCGGTTACTTGAGTTGAGTTTCTTTTAAAAAGTAAAAAATGTAACATATATTTGCTTGTAAAGTAATTTTATTGCATTGGTAAATACCAAAACGAATCTGCGAAATCAACATAGAATTGATCTCTATATATTTAAGTAGCTTTAAAAAACAAGATTTTCTCTTTCTAGGAGTTTCTTACAGCTCACAGTGATGGATAGTGTTGTTTATAACGAGAGAACACTGTCCGGAGGCCGGCAGTGCCCTGGAAAAAGCTCCAGGCGCCAATATGTTGACCTCAGATGTTGACGCGCCTTAAATCATAAAATAAAAATAAAAACACAGTTGTGCCAAGCAGGTCTATTCTAATTCTACCCTCTAGGTAATTCTTCGCGCATAAATATTTTTCTAAAAAATGTATTACACTTGTCTCCCTTAAATTGCTGCCACTAAGTCGTAATTGAACACACAATACTTTTTCAATCCTACCAATCACGTAAGAGTTTCTGGTGAAATAAAGTTAATGCATACGCTCTTATCAAGTGACCAATAAATGTTAACGTCAACTACCAAAAAAAGAAACTATAATTCGCAATTAAGATTCATAATCAGAAATATGAATTTTGAATAGATATTATAAGTTTTGTATTTTACAAATTGCAGTAAATCGTGTGTGTTTGTCAGATATTTTTCATATGTTTCTTCCAAGCGCAGCGATTTATTTCTCAATGAGTAAGACCACCATAAGTGCCCTCAGAGGCGCAGCAATTTAATTATTTTCTTAATATAATTTGACAGTTATGATGATAAATCTCAAAAATAGTTTTAATAGAGTGATGTATCATCTTTAATTTGATTTCTAACTTGCAATACGTCTAATTTGATAGGTTTTACAACCAGATGGTACAACTAGGAAGGAAGACAAATTCTTAACCATCAATGTAAAACCTGGATGGAAGTCTGGAACAAAGATAACTTTTCAGAGAGAAGGTGATCAGAGCAGAAATAAGATACCAGCAGATATCGTCTTTATCATTCGCGACAAACCACATCCATTCTTAAAAAGAGACGGCAGTGACATTAGATACACAGCCAAGGTTACACTCAAACAGGTGTGAATTGGTAATTTTTATGTGGTTTCTGGTAAAAAAAAGTTTGTGTGCATTGACTTAAATTAGCTGCAATGGCTGGAAAACGTCAGATATTTTTACCACGTTAGACGTTTTTTTTTCTGGCCACCCACCAGTTTCAGGCCTTTGATTTTGCATTTTGTGATTAACAATGTGGGATAGTGATGAGTCAGAAAGTGTGATAAGCAAAGTGCAGTTACACTAAATTAAATATGTAATGACTTCATTAGTTAGTGAATGCTAAAGCTAGATCGACTCCGTCAACTCCAATGCAGCAATCGAGCAACCTGTACATCACTAGGCTAAGCAAGCTGGTGATGCCGAAGTTTCGCTTCTACTTACTTATTTCAGAGAATATGTTTGTTTATTGGCGTACGAATTATTCGGTGCTTTTCATAAATATACTATGCACTACTACATAACCAGGAAAAAAGTTTACTTTTTTAACCATAACGATAAATTGGATTTTTTTATTGGTCGCCTTATATGAAACACGTTTTCAAACTAATAGACCGTTCTTTTATTCTTTGAGATACGCATTCAGCAGCTTGTATTGCACTCTCCAGAAACATCTTGGAATGCTTTTGTTCTATAAAACTCTTTCAGTGTAAGGCTTGTTTCCTTCCTTTAACTTTCTCGTAACGGTCTGACTCTTGCGTAGGAAGTGCTGCAGAATGATTCAGGGCTAGTAGGTCGCTACTCAGGTTAAATTACAGTCGTGAGACTAGTGAGGTTCTATTAAGAGGTGCCGAGATGTCAGACTAATGAAAGTGCCTCAGTAATGAACCCATTTTTTACGCTACGACCCATTCTTACTCGAGGGCTCAATCTTGTGATAATTAATATCTGTCTGTGCCCGTTAATAACTTTAAAATTCGAACCAAAAGGCAAGTCAGGCTTAGGTACTCTTCTCAATTCCCCGTAAAATAATTTTCAAATCCCGCTACGGCTAATACCTGAATTAATAACAGTATTTTTTCATACTAAGAAATGTCTGAGAAGAGTAGAATGTTTTGTTTTTATCTGAGTGGTGGTTAACCAGTTTTCCTAGGGTTTGGTAGACGCTAGTAATCTTTGTGTACATACATCGCTATCATTCTACAAGCCCCCAAGTTGTAGGATAGTGTCAGTTTGTTAAGTGTTTAATGCTAGAATCTTAATCTCTTAAATTTTTCCTCTATCGAAATATCACTTATTTAGAGCTGTTTAAGTACTTCTTTCATCAGAATCATTTTAATTGTGCGTGTCAAATAAAAAATCTTTGCTTTGCTTAACTGTCAGTGTTTTTTAATTAATTATAACTCTTGAAGTATATGTGGAGAAGTGACAGTAAACTTCGTCTGTGGGGTCGCTCTCTCCACGTACTGGCACGAATCAACTATCTCTGCAGCCTCCCAAGTGTATTGTTGAGTGTTTAGTAGCTTCATTTAGTTCATTATGATTTTAGGATGCCTGAAGGTCGTAAAATTCCCTAAATCCACTTCCCACCACTGTTCCTCCATAGGCCGCCTTTAGTATAAAGTAAAAGCTTCTTTTTTTTTAGGCGGGAAATCTCATAATTTAATGCTAACATTTTTCAAGTAAATAAAAAGCCGCCTTTTGTGTGGCCTACCCCAGGACATTTGTCTCTAGATAAATATTTTATGACTTAAGTCTCTGATGTTCGAAATCTCAATTGTAATTTCATTCTTGATCACTTCTTGTAACCTCTATAAATAAGAGATGCATTTAAAGAGCCTTAATTTGTGTTTTAGGCTCTGTGTGGTGTAGTTTTGGATTTGCCTTCGTTGACAGACCGTAAACTAACTCTGAATATGAAGAACGAAATTATAAAACCACAAATGGTTAAAAGGATCGTAGGAGAAGGCCTTCCGCTCCCTAAGGAGCCAGCTCACAGGGTAAGTAAGACGTATTTAGTAAGAAGTTATTTCTGTGCTAAAAATATCTGATATATCTTGTAAAGCCAGCTAGAATTCTAATTGCCAATTTTTTTATCTGGGTTTTACTTTCTTCTGCTACACACTTCAAGAGTAAGTCTTGCGCTCGTACCAAATTTAGTAAATAAGTTTTTCAACAGAATTGTACTGATGTCCCCTTTGTAGGAAAAAATGATTTCGCGAGAAAGTTTATATACTGAGTAATGTTCATATTATATAAACGTCTGAACTCTCATTTGAAACATTTTGACGGTATAATTGATTTTGGAAGTTCTTATATCCTTCACACCACCGTTTAAAAGTGCCTGTACCGAACGATGTAATATAAATATAAATTAAAATATTCGAAATTTGAAACATTTTAGTGGGAAGTTTTTTTAAATTTATTTTTTGAGGCGGAAGAGAATCGAGTTCAGTTTTGCGTACAAGTTTAAGGAAGTTAAATACAATAGACCAATGCGCTATCGGTCAAGAGACCAAGAAAAAACTCATAATAAATTTAAGCCAGCAATTTTAATTTCAATAAAAATTGTAAATGATAATTTAATAATTGCTGAAAGAAAAAGTTTTGTGAGTACAGATTCACCTGATAGATATATCTTGTTTCAGGGAGATCTACTAGTTAGCTTCGACATCATATTTCCGGATGACCTTACCACGACAGTGAAGGACCTACTACGCGATGTTCTACCCAACTGATCTACGTACCAACTCGACAAGCTTATATACAAAAAATGGTCTAATTTCAAGTTTAATTTGTATTTTGCGACTCTAACTCTTTCTTTTGCCTTCTGTAATTTAATTTCTATTTTTGTTCTTTTGTTCATAGATTCTCGCTTATTTTATTTTTCTATAGTTTATATCTGGTTATAATACAAAATCTTAATTTGCAATCGACTACGATGTGTAATGGTATGGATAAACTTAAGAAGAAGCTAATTCATTCACCAAAATTGTAAAATAAAACTTATTTAATTTTATAAAATTATTCTTTTTGTATTTCCTCTATTTATTGTTGTCAATGTTTTTGCACCCTTATTATATATATCGCCTTATTTATCATTTCTTTTGAAGCGCTCTTTCAGTTCAGTTATATAACCATCATCATAACTGACCAATATATTTTTGCGTAAATTAGGCTAATTATTCCCGATATCCGAATATTTAAAAAATCTCTAGATATATAAATTTATTCCAATTCAGGAACGAAAAAGAAAAATTACTGAAAAGGTACAAAAATCGCCTTATCAAAAGCTTAGTTTTAAAAGTGAAGTATAAGGGTTGACTAAACGACAAAAAGTACTTAAATGAGTTAATACCCAATAATTCATTAATACTTCAATAATGTCATTTAAGTAATTTTACTGCATTAACTTTTCGTTAATATTTTGTTGAATTTATTAGATGTCACAGACTCGTAAGCTGACCTTATTCACCAAAAATAAAGAATAAGTTTTAAGAAAATGTTTCTTTACAAGAGAATTTTTTTTAGTGATGAGTTTTTCATACTGTTTTTGAAGAGGAAAAGGAACAGCTCACATAGAAGCGCGCTTTGCAACGCACGCAGAGGTCATGGGTTAGTGCAGGGGTCGGCAACCCGCGGCTCGCGAGCCGCATGCGGCTCTTTTATCCAAATTTTGTGGCTCTTCAGCCTGCCCAAAATATATTGTATATTTCAATTTTATTGAAAGAAATGAAAATTTCATTTATTAAAGTAAAGATATTTTTTCAAAAAGAATTTTAAATGTGATAGGTTTGAAATTGAATAGAATTATATTAAAATACAGAACGTAATTATATAGGCCGCCATTTTCATTCAAATACAGGTTTAGCTATTATTTATTCGTTTATTTACTTTGTAATAAGTGAAAATAAGTATATAAAATTGTCAAAGTTGGGTGTTTTTCAACGTTACGCTTTTTCGTGCAGTTTTTGACGATCAACCCCTTATACAACTGGTCCTAACGGACAGTTTTAAAACATTTAAATGTTATTGAATGTCATAAAATAATAATTAGTGGATACAATTGATCTAGAGAGGTTTTTTACACTATCATCCTTGCGGCTCTTGGTAAGATTTATTAAAATTATTTAAGGAGAAATGGCTCTCTACTTGAAATAGGTTGCCGACCCCTGGGTTAGTGTCAAGCAGCTCCAACTTGCTGTCCTATTTTCTCCTTCAAGGTTCACCTATCCGGTGATAGTTTCAACAGGCAAGAAGCTAGCTAGCTTCGAGCGCCAATGAACGCACTTGTTGAATCGCCCTACTTTCAGATAGCTATTAACAAATAAGCTACACTGATGAACTATAAATTATATATTATATTTACATGCTTTTCTTAATCAAACTAAGACTATTCTATTATCGTCATTTATAGCTAAACAGAAGTTCAAAACTCTCAGCCAAATCTGAATGTAAGTCTTTTATAATTTCTCTATTATTTAAAGCAACCGCCTGAGATGACGCAATAAGTTTTTCTATTTCTTGCTGCTTCGTCGCAAATGAATCTGCCGATTCTAAGAATGGTGTTATTTTTCGCTTCAATTTGGATATTCTATCTGATTTAACTTTCACCAATACCCGCAGCTCTTCCAGCTGCCTTCGTTTACACTTGGCTCTGACGCTCCTGAGCTGAGCGATTGGATCACCAGGAGGTCGCCTGCAAATAAATTATTAATATCAATAATTGGAAAGATATGATGGCTAACATAAATGGCGAGCGATGTCTTTTGACAAGGAACTATTGGAGATTTTTTTAATTGATAATCAAATGATCATATTGGTATATGAGTTTATAAATTAAGAAAAGTATATCAAAAAATCAACGTATTGTATGTTTTACAAATTTGGATATAAATAATGCCATGGTAGATGGTATATAATGATATAACAGCATTTAGCCATGGTAGATGTTTTTAGAAGTTTTTTTTACATTTTCGCTTTACACTCTAAAATGAATTCGGCCAGAAAAATGTTTCAAACAAAAGTGATTCAACATGTGAGAAATCTGTGTACGAGAAAATTTCAAAAACTAAAAGATTCATTAAGGAATGTGGTCAAAAGAATTTGACAAATAACTTGCAAAAAGTCCCCAATAGAGGAATCTCTATAAATGTGCTTGTGCGAAATTTTTCACTTATAATGAATGACACTTCACGCTAAACATAATTTTTGAAGCTAATTTTAGAAACTTTTAGAAACAAAAACAATAACATTACTTAGATCCTTCAAATAATTAATAAACATACCAATTAAAATCAGGTGAAGGTTTAAGTGTACTTAAAATTTCTAATTTTTCAGCTAATTTGGCTTCCTCAAATATTTGACTACATTCTTCTAGAAATGCATTAAGGACTGATTCATTAATGAGATTTTTAAGCCGAACCAGTCTGGATTCACTCATAGCTATCTCTTTGAAACATGAATTGAATTTTCTATAACAAAATCATAACATAAATTAGTCTTAAATTATTAACAACCAATAATACTAACATTCAGAGCAAAATTAACTGTTAAGTTTAGATTTAGGATACTTCTCTAGCTTGACTCCATGCAATAAAATGAAAAACTGAAATCTAATTGCATTCTACAATAGTTTGTAATGTTTTTTTAAATGTCATTACTATTTTTTTTTTTTAAACTTTTGCAAGTGATCCGAGACTGTATCTATCGTAGCATGCTAGTCAGATAAGTTTCGGATTTTTCTCTAAATTTTCCGTTAGTTTATTCCATGTTGAAGTAGGATCAAGGCATTTCAGTTTAATTTGTCAAATATACCACACTGGTCCTTTCTTGAAGCAATAAAAGTAATGTTTTATAAAATTAATGAACCAAGACGAAAGAAAAAGCGTAACTGGTATGAAATGGGCGATACGATTAAAACTAAGCATACAACCGGCGTATTCACTAGGATGAAGGTACCGCGTGGTTCTAAGGAACGAATCTCAGGTTATATAGGAATCCTCTTTATGGGATAATGGGATAGCCACTTCTTCAGGGATCTTGACGTTCCAGCAGGTACCCTGCTATTTCAAGAACACAGACAAGCTTGATACTGACAATTCTCCTAAGGACTGCAGAATAATTTATGTGACCATCTATTTAGATTAGAAAACACTAGCTACATGTAGTGTGTGTATTCAAATCAGTTGTTTTCACAGGGCCGAGCTCTTCTTTGTTGCAAATTTAGATGGCGACGATCCACATTCGAGGGTATACTATTTGCTTATTGTAGTAAAGGTCGAAATTTATTTAAAGTCCATCGTGGATATATTCGTAGTTCCAGAAAACAAAAAACAACTTATTTCCTAATTCTCTCTTAAACCAACAGATGCTCTTTGTATTCTTGCCACTAACACCAGGATTCGCCAATTTGCAGGAAAATACTTTTATCAATTGTCACTATTCCTTTGTAAAAGTGCGTCAATTGGTCCTTTTAAAAAAGTTTATAATTATCTATTCTCCTTGCTGCATATTGCGTTTTAAGTTTATACTATCCTATATGTTGTTCTTATCTTTCCCAGAAAACAGAAATGGCGGCTAGTACTTGAATGTTAGATATCAGTTGGCAGCTACTCGATGGCTGCGATACATCTGTATTTTTTAATGATTTAAGGCGCGTCAACATCTAAGGTTATTGGCACCCGGAGCTTTTTTCAGTGCACTGCCGGCTTTCAGACTGTGTTCTCTCGTTACAGTCAACACTGTCCATCACCGGACAGTGAGCTGTAAGAAGCTCCTAGGAAGGGAAAATCTAAGGGTCTGCAGCTGGATTCGAACCCGGGACCTCCGCGTGGGAATTCAATACGCTAACCATATAGCTAATTCCTTCCCTATACACATCTGTATTCAATTTTAAACAGCACCCCTGTTAAATTTTTGAAATATCTGAACTTGGGCATCTAGCCCTTCGATTTCCATAGTAATTTCAGTAGCTGATTACTTTTTTAGTAATTCAAAAATTACTAAGTTTCGTTACATATTCTTTACAAAAACAAACAAAAATTTAATTATTTAAAATGGTAGCCATACTCATAAGATTAATACAGTAGTGTTTGAAAATATCACGAATATATGGAGGGGCTTGTATTTTTTTAATATCTTTTTTTAATAGAAAAAAGTTATTTATTATAATAAAAATAAAGTAAGTTTACTACCTACCTCCGCCTACAATTGAGAGGTAATTGGATGTAAAACAAACTAAAACTTGAAAATAAAAGTAATCAGCTAATTTGGACAGTAATTATGTAAGTTAACACAACAGAGCAGAATCAAGATTTTAAGGGTAAACTCAATCAAAGAGGTACATAAACTAATAGTTGAGTAAATAGATATTAATTTTTATACATATCATCGTATGATCGAGGTAAATCTATATAATAATAAAGATTGTAAAGTTCAATAAAAACATATACATCTTACTCAGTGTTCAAGATTTTGTTTGTAACAAACTGCTTCAGATCGTTCTTTAAGTTTTCAATAGTAAGATTTGTTTCGTCAGACATTTTCCTCTTGTAAATACAAACAAAATTTGCAAAACACTTATCTTCTAACAACCAACACCATTAAGCAATTTAGAATAACAGGTACAACATTAAACTTTGATCCAACGAGAATTAAATTAACAATGCATTTTTCCCTCCAAATCTGAAAAATCTGTTGTCAAATACGGGGAAGACAAATATCCCCCTTCATGTTAGCAAAATTATATGAAATTATAAATTATTTATGAAAAATAGTTATGTGTAGAGTTGTTAAATTTCCATTTAAGAGAACTATTTAAATTAATACATTAGAAATATTTCTTAATAGCAATACATTACTTGAAATGATTTAAATGAGCCTTGGTAGCCTTGCTGAAACCTCTTATCATGTTTGATAACCTTATCATGTAAGATTGCACTCCCAGTCATGACTGACAGAGATTTTGCACCTTTGAGTGTTGCTTGTGTGAGAGCTTTAATTGACAAACAATATGACAAGAGAAAAGCAGCCGCATCAGAAATAGAAAAGTAACTTCATAACTTTTTATGTTCTTTTTCCTATGTTAAGGGCATTATGTTTATAGTGGTTTATTGGTAAAAGAAAGGGTTCTCAATTTACAGAAAAGTTATAAATAAAGATAATTGTTATTTAACAGAGGCCGAGAAATGCTGATTTCAATCTAATTCTTGAAAAATGTAAATCTTCATTTTTTATTAATTGGCCACTTTTTAGTGAAAGTTTTTAATCTGATGTCTTCTAGTGCCTTGGTTTTGAGGCAAAGAACTTCTCATCACCAACTTCAATCACAGTGTGTACGATGGAAATCCAATAGTTTACTCAACTATTTATTATATGTATGTAGTTTACACAACTGTCAGTTGCTGGTAACATTTGTAATCTTCGTTTAAATCGTGTGTAACAACATAATTAAGGTTCAGACCAGAAATATTTTTTTGGTAAAGTTTTAGATAAAGTGGGAGAAAAAGAAAACTCAACAGGCAGCTGGACTAGCCCTGGATCTCAGCTTGGTAGTCCAGCGCACTAACTACTGAGCTCCAATCACTGTACCCTCAAAGTAGGGTATGCAACATCAACGTGGGGATATGATTGCAAATAGCTTATTTACTTTAGAGTTAATATTATTGGTTCGTAATCATTAAAAAAAAAAAATCTGCCTTTTGAGGTTGACGAATCGAAGACTGAACTATTTAATAAAATCACATAGTTTTAAGAACTTCATTTAATAACTTTTTTACATTACACTTTCAGAATGGTTAAGGAGTTTGTCTCTGTAAATAATACCTTGCAAATACGAAAGATTCTGAAGGTACTTGGTTTAGAATTCACCATGTCGCAGAATCCGCATTACAAAAAAGGTGGCCTAATGGGATTGGCTTCGGTAGCGATTGCACTTGGAAAGGTGATTATTGGTTTTTTATAGAAATATACCGCAGCAATAATTTTTTTGTGTGTTTCAAAACTTATTTTCTGGGTCAGTTTCTTCTCTAGTATGATCATCGACTTGGATCAACGAACATTTGTGCATCTTCTAGAGATCGCGATGAACTTTTTTTTTATTCTACGCCTTATTTTAAAAGTCTTTTGGGCTATTAGTTGATTGGCAACCTTTAGAAAACGTTAATATTATTCAATGTTATTAAATTTTCCCCGTCTACAGCTGATGATGCATGTAATCTCTAGCTTCTGAGTATTTCTTGTCTTCTGTTTCCCGTCCTTCAGTTCACGTCTTCTCAGAGTTTTCGTGTCCAGTAATAGTATATCGCAGTCACTTAAAGTAACTACATTAACTCGAAAATAATACTACCGAGCGATTTGTCTGATGTCTTAATAAGTTTTGTAAATTATTGTTTGAATTCACCTGCTTGAAAAGTATGTCTGACACCTACAGCTCCTTTATTTATTTTTGCTGTTTTAAACAGATTTGTGGATTTTAGATGCAAGCAAAAATAGCTCCAACTTTGTTTTTAAAAATTGAATTGCTCCTTGTAACTACAATAAAATAACATTTTTATTTGCAAATGATTATTGAATAAACTTATCTTAGGGTGCTTTTTTTATTAGCTTTCAAATTGAAACATAATTATGGAGTAATCTGATAGGCACTTAGTTCTTACAGGGAAAGTATGCATTCTGTAAAATTCAAATGTTTGAGAATAAATTGGCCTCAGACAAAAAGAGTGATTGTAATGTGAGTGGGAACATTCAGGTATTCACAAATGACATTTATCTGTTTATGGGTTTATAGGTTTTATATGAAATGCTTATTTTATTGAATTACCTAACTGGATGCCCTTTGACGGGAAATTTACTTGTACAGGACTCAAGTGATTATACAGAAGCGCTTATCCGGCCTATCCTTACAAATTTCTCTGACTCTGATCCCAGGACACGATATTTTGCCTGTGAAGCGCTGTATAATGTAGTGAAAGTGGCCAGAGGTGCAGTACTACCTTACTTCTCAGATATATTTACTGGACTCAGTAAGTTAGCTGCCGAAAACGATCACAACGTTAAGAGTGCGTCAGAACATCTCGATAGACTGATGAAAGTAAACACTTTTACATATGAAGAAAAAAAAGGAATGTTTTGGTTATTGGATATTTCATTTAATACCTTCCTTTAAATGTGTTTTTTTATTTATTTATCACTGCCAAAGACTAGTACCTACCATTACTTATACCAACTTTTAATTTTGTTAATTAGGAGAAATCTAACAATCTGATTCACCCCACTTGGGGACGATTTGCATTAGATATAGTTAATATTTTTAATTCGAATGAAAAATAATGTCTCTAAACGTTGTACCTGTTTAGGTATGAACGCTTCCACATGGAAGTTACTTCTACGTTGCCGCATTTTTCAAAATGTAGCAAAATATAATACTCAGAATTGTGTATATTAAAGAGATGCAAAGTAAAGCCCGGTAGTTCTAGGCTTCGATGCCGCTTTCAAACTGCTGCACTTCATCCTCTTGTTCATGGGGTAATGAAGTTCGTGGACAGTCAGTGGTGCTTAATTCATCATTCAGCTCACAACTACACAGTTTGAGTTGGCTCATTTTGACGTAGCAAGGATTTCGAATTTCCTTTTCTTATAAGAATCACTTGCCTTCAGTCACCAGAATGCAAATCTGGGAAAAGGCCAAGAGTGTGATTTACCCTGCAATTTACGCCCTGACCTGGAAACTAAAGATATTCCAGTATTTAGAAATATCTCTAACAAGTAGTTGTTCCTTTTCCCCCCATTATTATATAAGAATTATGATGCTTCAATTAAATCTAATTTTATGAATTATTACTAATTTTTTTTTTCTTAATGATCACAGGACATAGTGACAGAAAATGCCACATTTGATCTAATTGGTTTTATGCCTCTCCTTAGAGAACGGCTTTACTCAAAAAATACATTTGCGCGACAGTACATAATTTCTTGGGTATCAGTACTTGATGCTGTACCTGATATACATCTAATTCTATTTCTGCCAGAAATACTGGATGGACTGTTCCTAATGCTGTCAGATCCAAATGTAAATAATATGTATGTATATATATGATGCGCAAAAATTAAATTAGAGTGTATACAAACAGAATTTTATGAATTCAATCTTTTTAGGTGTGAATCAGTGCTGTCTGAATTTTTAAGAAGCATTAATAGAGATCATTCTCAAGTAGATTTCACACAAATGATAAATGTACTCATAACACATTCCCAGACTACTGATGAGACAATACAAGTAAGGCCTATGAATTCATAATTTTTTGAACCGCTCACTTGCTAAATTATTTACTCCATACAAATCAAAATAAAGAGAAGAGAAATCGAAAAGAAATAGCTTGATATAAACATGGAGAAAGATATAATAGCGTTTTTCGGGTCTTCATGGATAACACCAGTTTTCAGTCTATATTCCCTTATATCTGCCATTCAGCTTTGAATTCGTTCCGAATTCATTTTTTACCGTTCACTTTACAGTTTATACGTGATCGTTTCATACGGCAGTTTTTTATACTCATCGCTATAATTTTATTTATTTTTTTAACATTGGCCCATCTTCCGATTCATTTCTGTGTGGTTTTACTTTCTTTTAGTATCTTTATTAATTAATTGATTCTCATTTATTACATTCTTCTCTGTTTAAGAGTTTTCTGTTCGGTTATAAGCTTCGCGTATCTTCAATTTTTTTTAAACATTTAAATCTTTGCATAATACAGTTTTCACTTTTAATTTCACCCATCATATCCAGGTCATTAACAATATGTTTCCCACTAAATTTATTATTTTGATTTTCTTCTTTGTGTCTTTTTCTTCCTTATCCTCTTTCTTTCTTGAGACCTTGACTTTCTTCCTCAAGACGATATTCTTTACTCAACTTCTACTTCAGCTATCTTTTTTCATAATGTGCGTCGCCTTGGCCAGAAGGTGCTGGTCTTCTCCAATTTATTATCGCAGAACATATTCCTCTTTGGACAGCAGATTTTCGTCTTATCTAGTGTTCTTCCTGAACCTTCTAAAGTTCATCTTTTCGCTTCAGATTTTTCTTTTCGCCTTAAAGATATTTTCTTCTAACTAGATGGTGTCATCGATTCTGGCAAAGGGTAATCGCCTCTCATAATGATAAGACAATCAGGACTTTCGTCCTTTTGCTGCAGAAGTACCATTCACACGGACTACTTTAATGATTGTTGTTATTGCATCTCTTTTATGAGACGCTTTATTTTTTTATGGTGCTGGGAGGCTATTGCTTCATGGGTTTTCAACACAGGTCAAAAAGTAGGCTTAATATTTGGCAAGTGAGCTCTTCATTACCAACAAGCCTTACCAATGTTAAAATTTATAATAGTTAAAAATGAATTTCACAAAATATTTTACATCTAGGACTTTCAATTTTGAATAAAGATTGTTTCTGAACTACAGATTACAGCATTGACTTGGATAAATGATTTTATACATCTTTCTGGCGAAAAGATGCTTCCTTACACATCAGGCATTCTTACAGCAATACTTCCTTGCTTAGCATTTGAAGGTGAATCTAAAAAAAGTAAGTGTTGCAAGTTTTAAACTTGTCAGTAATCTATATCTGTACTGTCAAGTGGAAAGTAAAGAAACTATACATTTAGTAAAAATTTGCTGGTCACAAATAAGAATTGAAGTAGTTCGTTTCACATCTTTTTATGTGATACTTTGTTTCAGGTATTCGAGACACTGCCAAGAGTGTAAACGCAAGTCTTATGGAATTGATAACTACAAATCTCGACGAATATGAAAATTCTGAACAAACCAAGGTATGTTTATTGATGTATTATATTTTTTTGATTGATTAAGGTGCGTGATGCATGTAGAGTGGGGCAAGGGTTTTATCTGCTTAGTGACTCCCTCCTGAACTTTAAATTATAGAGGGCTTTCACACATCAGCGGCCCAAGCAAAATCGTGCCGAGCAACTGGTTATGGAAAGGTCAGAATTTGTTTTCGAATATTATCATAGTGAATTTAACTTTCTCACAAGAGAGATTAATTATTTATTTTAAATTTATCCTTCGATTAATAGTGGAAAAGTGCTCTGAACTGTGCCATACATCGCTGTATATGAATTTTAAAATGGCATTGTTCATAATCGTCAAAATCACTAACTACTGGCAAGCGAAAAGAGAGGATTTTCCCAATATGTGAGTGCATTTATTTCTCTGTGAAGGTGATTCAACTATTCGGTAAGTGCTTCTCGAGGATTTTAGGTAGTAATTCACTAAAAGATCTTGAAAACATTACAGGATCAGTGTGGTGCTAATATTAATACATTCAGTCATCACTGAACTTTACAATAGTTTTTAAGGTAGGAAACTGACATTTAATATGAAAGCCAATATATTGGAAGAAAGGTGGATAAGGTATCTTTTATAGATCCTAATCAGATTTAATTAGTCCAAAAGTACTTAGTTCTATATGAAGTTCTTCATTGCAGGACCTCGATTTGGGATGTATGTTAGACGTACTTCAAAAGCAATTGCTGCACACTTCCGTTCATACAAAGGTGGCTTCTCTTAAATGGATATATCATCTTCATGCCAGAATTCCAAAAAGGGTAGGTTAGTTTTCACTTTATTTTTGAGAGCAGCCTTCTGAAAAATATGTACAAAATTTTTGCTGCAAAAGTGTGACCTACCAAAAGTAAAAGACCTACGTGCATTTATCTAAGAAGTTCACAGAAAATTGAGTCGTTTATGAGAAAATCACGAAAAATAAAGTAAAATAAAGAAAGAATACTTAAATTAGTGTTCTTTAAAAAATTTCCAAATAAATGAAATAGACCTTTATATTTTTGTGGCGGTTTAAAGAAAATTCTAGTTTCGTGATAAACGCAAAAAGTGCTAAATTCTACTCATTAAATTGGGACTTCGGTTTGGATTTAGATCAAATCCTTATTATCGCATCCCTGTACTTCTGCTATCATCCGTCTTTGAGTTAACACAATAAAAAAAAAATTAGATAGCATTTTTGCGTGTGTAAGGTCCACAAAACATGTATTTCATTTGTAACCCAAACTTGAAAATCTGCATGAGAAATTCTTTTTCTTAGGAGCACTAAAAAGTATAAATGCTATATAAAATAAAAACCTCTATCATTGACCGTAGGTCTTATCGCACGTAGATTCTGTGTTTCCAGCCTTGCTACATGTACTGTCTGACCATTCTGATGAAGTCGTACAACATGTTCTTAATGTTCTAGCACAAATAATATCTCCAGAATCACCAGGTAAAGTTGAATAGTTAAAAAATATATATATATTCTTTAATTACAGACATATATTGGCTATTTTATTTTATAGAATCAACGGGAAGTACAACTAGGACGCCATATTTCGATAAGTTTTTAGTAAGCCTGCTTAAACTATTTCGAGATGATAGGCAACTGCTAGAAGATAGAGGATCGTTTATTATTAGGTTAATCTTATGTTTTATGTTTGAGAATTTATTATTTGCAATTATTGTACTTCTGTTAAAAATTAACGCGCTACTATATTTTAAAACAAAAATTCTTTTATGTCATAAACTGGTGTATATCTTCTACTGCGGTGCCTCCCTACAACATGATTAAGCCACCATAAAAAAGGAAACCAGGAACAATGTAGCATTCAGCAAATTTATCTTTAGGGCTTTTTTTTAAAGAACTCACCCATCTGGAGGTAGAAAACTAACTTTCTTAAAAAGAAAAAGAGCACGAATGTAGGTATTCACACCTGTTTTTCAGCACTGCCCTGTTCATTCCTGTCTTGATAGTGACTGTTGAGAATTCTTTTGTTTTTAAATGTATTTCTGAACCCAGCGTTCCTTATTTGTTTTGATCTCAATGCTTGTTGCCTCAATAACCTCATTATTATCATTATTTTCGGATGTTGGCCTGTGTTACTTGCGTCTCTCTTGGAATGAGAACTAGTCTGTTAGAATAATGGGCTACGGAAATATTCCTGGTGTTATGGTGCTAGATGTTACCCTCCTCTAGAGAAACATTGCTCTGACTAATTCATACTTCTTTAGATTTCCTACTAAGAACATTTTCAGAGTAGAAACAAGCGAAGAATTTTGAATAATGTAACACAGTAGAAGTAAAGCAGAAACTAGTCAACAACTCTAGAAGCAATAAAACATGTCTTGTTTTCATTTTAAGAAAATCATTATGAACTTGTTTTGGTTGTAAAGAAAGGAAATAAAGTGTGTAAATAAAGAATTCATGGAAATTGAAATATATTCACCAGTATTTTAATAAAATTATTTTTGTTTGAAAAATAATATGATACGCTAATTTTATGCAGAAGTTAAAAGAAGGATTTATTGTTACAGACAATTGTGCGCCCTTATGAGTGCTGAGGATATATACAAAAGGACGGCGGATGTCCTGAGTAGTGAAGATGATGTGAAATTCGCACATGTAATGGTGGACACGCTTAACACAATTCTTTTAACGTCCTCTGAACTATTCCATCTTAGAAATCAACTTAAAAATAAGGTGTGAAAGCTTCCGAGATTGTGCAGGATACAGTCTTTGATTCATGTTACATTAGGTCTATTCACCAATTACTTATTTTTAACGTATATTATTGATTGCAGGAAAATGAAACCTTATTTAAGTGCCTTTACGAAACTTGGTGTCATAATCCTGTTGCAACTATAGCGCTGTGCCTACTCACCCAGAACTATGCGCATGTTTGTGAACTGATTGTAATTCTGTATCCTTTCTTACTAAATTTTACTTTATACATTTTTAACCTTAGGAAAACCCGAACTTACAATATTCTGCTTATCTATTAGTTCAGGAAAATGCATAAAAATAGTAACTTATGCCTATAAACATGAAAAATGTAAGTAAGTTATCTGCCTCCGTCCATGACACCAGATCGGTCGTTGGATAAAAGTCCCCTTCAAAATAATTGGAATAAAAAAAATAATAATTGCATTAAAACTTCGTGTGGGTGTTCACAAATATTAAAGAGGTTTCTTCATGGTGTTACGAACTATTCATATTAAATCGTATTACTTGTTTTATTTTTTATTGTAATAATACCACTTAGTTTCCATCACTAGAAGAAAACGTGTATAAACGGAGCAGTAACCAACAGACATATGAGTGTTTCTCACCAGCTTTGTTACATTATGGTTCCGGAGCAGAAAAATATGTCTTGAAGATTAATAGAAGTGTTTAGGAGCTTCTAATCAGAAAATATATTGTAGTCACCAATTGGTGATATTTCTCTCTACCTCTTATATCACACAGCAGTGATACGTTCCGCTAAGATGGATCTGTCTGTAGCAATAAGGGTACACGTTGCTTGTCTTTAACGTGCCCTTAAAAAAAAATAGATCGCTGGGAGTGAGGTCAAGAGGCAATGGATACAGAGCCAGTACCTAAATACAAACTTAATCCAGTGACATAAGAGGTTTTTTTCAACATCTAAAGTTATTGGCGCCCAGAGCTTTTTTCAGTGCACTGCGTTCTCTCGTTACAGACAACACTGTCCATCACCGGATAGTGAGCTGCAAGAAGCTCCTAGGAAGAGAAAATCTAAGGGCCAGCAGCTGGATTTGGACCCGGGATCTCCGCGTGGTAATCCAATACGCTATCAGCTTAGTAAATACCTTCCCTCGACATACGAGTACGAGTACTTTCTTGTTTTGGTACATAATTGTTTTCTTTTAGATATCTACTTTCTATGCAAAAACACTGGCATCTTGAAACTTCTGGTAAATAAAGATGTTTCCATCTACAGAGATGTAATACACAGATAAATCTATATCTTTTTGTTACAAGACCTTAGCAATCTTTCTTTAGTCAGAATTATGAAGTAACCGTGGAATTTCTGGCCGAAATTGATCGCTTAGTGCAATTAATTGAATCCCCAATTTTTATATGTAAGGTTTTTTATTTATGATAATTTTATCACAATTCCCTATAAAGCAATTTGTCTTCTGATTTGTTGTTTTGGGTTATGTTTAATAGATCTACGGTTGGAGTTAGTACAAGTTCCTTACAATTTCTATCTTATACAGGCAATGTATGGTCTATTAATGCTATTACCACAATCCGAAGCTTTTCATTTATTGCGCCACAGGCTTGAATGTATACCAAAATTACATTTCTTTTATCATACACAGTTAGTAGACATTTTATATTTTTCAATATATAAAATACCTAGTTTATACACAGTACTGCCATCAATGCTGGAACAAAATTCTGTCCAAGATTGACAGGTTTTCCTGTGTAGATTGTCATCTAGTTAGTTGTATTCTGTATTTTATTAGTGAAGCTATGAAATAAAAATTGATTAGCTCATTTCTTTTTTATTTATTTTTAATAAAAAGGAATTAATATTTAATAAAAAATCGAATAATCATTTTGTAAAACTAAAAATTTACAAACATTACCAAACAACTGCGATCCTGCAAAATATTTTGAGATATTATTTCTGTTTGAAATTCGATATTAGACTTATGTTTGAATCCTAAAGAATCTTGTATTAATTTTTCCCGATAAATTTTTAACTTCAAATAAGTTGTTTAATATTAACCCATTAAAGAGAGATCATCCTTAATTGTATGTGTTTTCACTAATTGAAAGTTTCAAAAGTATTGCGCTTATAATATTAACATTCAGGCCAACACAGATCGAACAGCTTTTTTAGGAGACAATAATGACTTGTCTTGTACGTGGCGAGACAATAATTTATATGCATGGGCTAGAGAATAATTTATATGCATGATTCTAGCGAGTTCTAGAACCAAGGTACGAAATTTTATTCGCTTTAAAATCTCTTATACAAAACCTTTTTGCAAATGTTCATTGAGTATTTTTGTGAGATTAAACATAAGGAAAGCTTTACCCAAATGTATGGTTAAGGCTAAATATTGTAGATTTGCCCTCACTAAACGCAGACAGCAATCCCCAGATTATGTATTCTTGTCTTGAGAAAGTGGCTAAGAAAATAATCATAGTTTTACTAGTTTAGTATTATGTCCTTCTTCTAAACAACATTATTTATAAACAGCATTTGATATAATTAGGTACTTCCATTATTGCTAACTTTTTTTTTTTTAATGTGTATATGTATTATGTGTGTGACAGGAATGGCAGCAATGACAATGCACCTCCAACTATCAGGAATTTGTCTGGAAACAATTACAGCGTAGATTTTGAGCAACTAGTGAAGCATTTTGTGAACCTTCAAGACGTTCATAAACAGAGAAAAATAGTGGACCGTAATGAAGCAATTTCACTACGAACACGGCTCATAGATAGCAATTAAATCATCAAATGTGTAATACGTGGGACATTGATATACCTGTACAAATGTTTTGTATTATTACGTTAATTTAAAAAGTTGCTAATAAATTATTGAATATATTTATTTGAAAGTTATTCGGTTTAATCATTACGTATTGTGAAATTCTTCGAATGAAATAAAAGAAATATATTTGTAAATGAAATAATTCGTAAATGAAATAAACTAGTATCACTGTACTGATGGATTCAGTGATTTCCTTGGACATGAGCATGAAGTCTGTAATTTACTCTTAACATTTGAGATAGTTCTGCCATATTCAACTTCCAACACTGTTTAAAAAGAACGTAAGTTCTGTGATGAAAAAAGAATCTTAAAAAATAACTACATAATTTTTACTTACATTTTTAGGAAAAATTTAAAGTGCAATATGTTCTTGTAAATATTTGTTTTTTGTTTTTTGTTTTTTTATGATTTAAGGCGCGTCAACATCTAAGGTTATTGGCGCCCGGAGCTTTTTTCAGTGCACTGCCGGCCTCTGGACAGTGTTCTCTCGTTACAGACAACACTGTCTATCACTGGACAGTGAGCTGTAAGAAGCTCCTAGGAAGAGAAAATCTAAGGGCCACAGCAGCTGGATTCGAACCCGGGACCTCCGCGTAGGAGTCCAGTATGCTAATCTCAGAGCTAATCCTTTCCCTTAAAATATTTGTTATTTGTAAAAATAAATACTTTCTTTAGGGGGGAAAAAAATAAAAAACAAAAAAAAAATAATAATAATATGGATGATTAACGATTCGACGTCCTTTCGAAGGCCTAGATTTGTATTCCTTGCTATATATTTTTGTATGTCCTTATTATTTTTATTGTATACTAAGGACTTCCTGTCGCTTCGCTCGCCAACTCAAGGTTTGTGTCCGTCAAGCGGCCTCCGGCAAGATCATATCAAGATCAAGACAATTCTGTGTTTTACTGTGATTCGTGTAGCTTTATTTGAAACAGGGTAACTAATTATTTTATTTTCCCTGTTTAAGCGAGTTTATCTGATTAGATTAAGTTAGATAATGTTTTTTCAAAGAATGAAAGTTGGAAAGAATTCAATTCGCACTGTACTACTCTGTTCTTGGTCTGAGGTGACGCTTTGTTTAGATGTTATTAAATTCATAAATGAAGATAGAGAAACGCGCTCGCTAAAAACATACTTTCTAGTACAAGAGAGTTAAATGTACTATATTTGACACACAGGCCAACTTTCGCAATAATTTGTCATTGTCATCAAAAGACGAAAAATTTCGATCAACATTTATTTTTAGTGTCACCACCACCAATTCGAAGAGTACGCCATTCCTCACGTTTTCTTTTAAATTGTTGTAATATTTAGCTTCAAGTGTAACAGCAATATCATATACTTGCGAGCGCCCCAAAAAGTTCCCAAGAAAAAGCCCCAAAAAGAATGCTGGGTTCATTCACACATAAAAACAGTTCCCTAAATACCATTTCAAGGATAAGTATGAGGTCCTTATACTTACATCCTCAGGAAGGTGGTATTTTTTTTCGGACTTATCACAAGCTTATTCGAATTTTAATTAAATCAGCATTTTCATAAGAAATCATCTTTTTTCATAGATGTAGCGAAATTGTGGAATAATGTGTTTAATAACCTAATAGTATTTTATTATAAATAAGAAAAAATAATATGATTAAAGCAGTAAAAACGGAAATTCAGGTAGTTATAACTTACAATTGATTTCCGTGACTAATGATGCCACGAAGACATATTAGGGACAAGTTTTTGAGCCGGGTTTCCAGTTTGACATACTTAACTACCTAAGTTTTGGGCCGCTGTGGGAAGGCCTTTCGTATGGCGTTTGATGTGATTCAGCGACTGTTCCAAGATATAACTCTGGTCGTTAGAGTATTTGGGTTGGAGAGAGAGATAGTTGCTTGGATCAAGCAAACAATTCAATTCTGCTAGCCAAGGAAAATGGCACACTTCTTGGTAAATTTTCAGGAAACTTGCTTCAAGACTCGACGAGGTCAGTGACTTTATACAGACGCGCCTTAGTTAATAATAATAATTTGAAAAAAGTACTGCGATCCAAATTTGATGAAAATGAGTTATCTGGAAGCATTAGATTAAAAAAAAAAATGCTTTGAACTGTCACCAATTTTGTTTTAAAGTCGGTGCACCAAACTAAGTAACAAGCCTATCGCTTTGTTCTGAAACGTTTTTAGAGAACGTCGATTTAATTGGGAGTCTGAGAGCTGGATTCACAGGATTATATATAAATTTAAGCATTTTCAAATAGTACTCAGTAAAAATTCGAAAGAAATTTTTAGATTTTGAGCAGTGTATGAACAATTTTTTTTTTTTCCTGGCCACAAAAATTACAGGTAATTTATAAAACAATATTCAACGATTTAGTATTTATTTTAGATGGGGGAAATATCTAGTGTTCCTAGTTCATATCGTGGTACTTAAAACGTTCTATCGATTCATTCTCAACAGATTTTAGAATCGATTTTTAGTATTTATGATTATGGCTAATTTGTCCATGATTATTGTTAAAAATAGCTTAGGGTTTAACGAAATTGAGTACTTTTGTCTCTATGGCATTTTTTTAACTAAATGAATTTTACATTTGCACTTTGAGTAATTAGTAATTTTTTTAAAAAGAAGATTCAATTTTATGTGAATAAATCATTTATTTTATGTTTATTTTTGTTAAATAGAGATGAACTATTAAAAATCAAATGTGTTTAATGAAAACAAAATTACTCATAACATTTAAAGAAATGACACCGCATTGTTAACCTGAGTAGCTAAGATCGGGGGTAAACTGTGTCAACTGTTACATTGTTGTCGTTGGCAGGAGACAGTCTTTTTTTATTTTGAAATGTTTTTATGTTGAATTTCTGAAAACTAATTTCATTTAGCGTTCTTACTGGGAAATATTTGTATCGGATGTTTCAAATAGTATGTATTTACTCGTTAGTTTATTGAAATGTGTTGTGTTAATACTTTTTAAAACTCAGCTTGTTGGTTACAAGCGTTGTTCTGTTACAGCCCAACCTTGCCTAAATTTCTTTTTTGAATTTTTAATGTATATATTTTTTTTGAGACCTGATTGTAAGCTAAACCGAAAAATTGGCTTGTTTTATGAATGCTTGATTTTATAAAAGCAACATTTATAACAAATTCATTAAACTCTCGTAAATGACCTTTTTTATTTATTAAACATCACTTTCTCATTCAATGCGAATTTCTTTTCAGTATATATTTTTCTTTAAGCTTTTAATAGTACTTTTAATTTTATTTAATTAGACATATATCGGTTGTCTGAGCATATTTTTAATAATTGAAGATTTTAGTCGTATTTTTAAAATTATTTTTCACATGCTTCCAGGTGAACAAAGACATGTACTATAATGAAGAGGTGGAGTTAATTCTGAAGGGATTATCGTGAAATATCAATATTTCCATTGCCCGATGGTAAGCTAAATATGTAGTTTATATTATTTTTTGGAGAGAACTCCTTTTTTTTCTGTAAAACAGAGAAAGTCTTTACAAAAAATCTTACTTGTTGCTCTGCATAATGGGTGCTTTTCGAAAGAGCTTCTAAAAGTGAATTATTGCTTGTGGGGTAACATATTTTCTGCCATGACTTGCTTCAACGGCTTTTTTATTGTGGGCTTCAAATTTCGGGTTAAGAATCTTATTTTAGCAAATGATGAGATGAGAGAATATAAATCTTGCCCGATTGGCAGCCTGCTTGAAGTGCAGCTATAATTTTTCCAAATATATGTTCTGAAGGCCGCAAAAGAATCTATGTAAGTTGCAAAACTTATATTAGAAAATTAGTTTGGTACTT
The DNA here is from genome assembly GCA_000181055.3 of Rhodnius prolixus. Lineage (NCBI taxonomy): Eukaryota > Metazoa > Arthropoda > Insecta > Hemiptera > Reduviidae > Rhodnius > Rhodnius prolixus. The sequence goes on from KQ034324.1 coordinate 502,013, forward strand.
CTTAAATCGTAACATGTAATTGCTCATTAGGACAATCGTGATCTTTCTTAGCTGTTCACAGATAAGTAAACTAGCTTCTCTGAGTTTTGAAACTCAACCTCTATATTACCTGTGTAGTGCCTTCGTAATAGTCATGGTTCGTTCTCATTCGAATGCTTGCTGTCTCCAGTACATATCTTTAGGGCTTCTTTTAGCTTTCAGATTTTCCCCTTATATTTTCTTTTAATGCTTTCTGCATGGTTTTGAAATCCGAAGTTGGTCGCGTTAAGTGACCAGATTTTACATGTGATTTCTTCATTTAGTGTTGTTCTTGTATGAGACGGTGAGATAATTCTAATTTTTATTACCTGTGCAGGGCTGGGCAGTGGGTGGGACGGTGATGGCGAGGATGATATGAGTGGAGAGTGGTCGGAGTCGATCTGCGAACTGTACTGCGGAGACGAGGTCTCAGTCCTGCTGGAAGAAATACGAGAGCTAGAGGGCGGCGAGTGTGCAGCTGGAGTGGCCGCCAGTGGTGCTAACAGAGGCGGGGGACACAACCCCCCACCCACGCTGAGGCCGGATGTGCAAGACTTCGAGATAGCTGGGTCCGCCACAGGTGACACCCCTACAGTCCATTCCTGGGACTCTCACCAGCACTACAAGGCCCGCCTCCCGCCCTCGTCCCCTGATCATTCCATCTTCTCTGGAGTTGTACTCTACTGTGACGACAACCATTTGACGACGTCGCAGGGCATTTTAAGGATACTTCTTGTAGTATGTATGCATAATGATATGTGTTTGGCTTACAAACCAAAGCCGTTTTGAATTAATTTATCAGCAGTGGAGGTTGAGACAGCAATTATGCATCCCACTAATTTATAATTTGTTTATACGTCAGTCTTCCGCTACATAGCAAAATTAGTTTTAAATGTTTGTTGCATAGTTGTTTTGTTATATTTAGTTCTGTAGGAAATTAAACACTTTTAAGTAGTAAAGCGAGGATCTTTAAGTAAATTTAATTTTTCTTTTATTGCAGATATTTTTGAAATGGTTTAAACTTTAAGACGTAGATTTATTCTTAACTATTATTTGTAATATTAAGTTACATATTTTTACATAGCTGAACTCAGTATATTTTTATATTATCTTTTTCTTACATGTTTCGTTGAAGCTTTTCCTCCTTTGATCAGTATTTAAAGTATTTTTTCAAAAAAAACGTTGGTTGATTGGCATTACAGTTGGTGTGTGTGATATCAGCAGCTTCGGCTCCGTACAAACAATTTTTGGCATCGCAGTCGTAGGCTGTATAGCGTACACTTGAATATTAGTAGAAAATATCACAACTTTGATACATGCTAGTATTCAAATCTTTTCGTTATAAAAACAGTGTAAGTTGCTGAAGTTACGCGTGCCGAATATGAAATCATTGGGACAGATGTTGATATGCGCACTGCCCGACAATAGTTTCAAAGGTATTAAAGTGGACGGATATATGTACTACCATAAAAAGAAATAAAGATTTATGGATGCTATCATGTACACTGATCACACGTGGGCAAATGTTGAGGCAAAAATAACCTCTAGTGCATTTTTTGCAGATCTAGTGTGTATCACTATGCACTATTCAGTATTATACGAGGAGTAAATAGGGATTGTAGGATAGACCACATAAACTTATACTTCAACAAGCTACTTGAGGAATTGGTACTGGAAAAAAAATAATTGATTTGGGTTTTTTAACAAAGGAACAGTGATGGGAGGAGTGATTTATTGGCGAAGTCCTGAGGCAGGCGGTCCTCCCACTCGTCAGATTTAAAGGCGAAAATAGTTTGTGTGGCATGGAACTTTTACACCCACCCAAGTTCAATACTAGACCCAACCGGCTAAAATTTGTTTATTATTTGTGAATCATTTTTTGTTTTCAGAAGAAAATCTTCGAAGATGAAAACTTTATTGCGTGAGTTTCTTTTATTGCAAAGCAAAGGGACATTATCTGCGTGAGATTTAAAACAGTCAATCACGAAGGGTTATATTTTAAACATTAATTTATATAATATATATTTAAACCATTTATATATATAAAGGTTTTGTTGAGAAATCGGTTATTTTAATTTTTACACGCCCCATCAATGCAACTTGTTCAACTAAAAAGCAAAGTAATAGATTCATTTATCAGATCCTACAATTTTGAAATCACTTAATCTTAAATCAATTCTACTCATGTATCCATTACCTTTCTGACGGTCTCAAAGAAATGTATAGCTGCATTGTGACATTAGTTTATTATTGATTGCAGATCTCATCGGTAGCATGTCTGGCCTGCCTGTGCTCTTCAGGGACTGTATCCGTCGGGCTGTTCATGCTTCCACTAGTCACCCGACTCAGACTCATGATGTTCTCCACCGTGTTCTCCTTACTGGTCACGCTACTCTTCCTCTTCCTCGATGTATCACACGTTGTTTATCTTTTCCCATTTAATTGGGGAAAATTTAATGCTGTAGTCTACCTTTTGCTGTCTCTACTGTATCTACTGAGTTCGTCTCTTCTCATACACCTATTAAATGCATACGCACAAACCTACCATTGGGTTCCAAAATGGACTTCTCAACAACTCCTAGTCACAGGGGTAAGTCAGCATCTAGTAAGAGACATCTAATGAATTTTTAACAATATTAATGAAGATGTAATGCAGTAAATTTACTTAAATGATATTATTGTTATAATATTCGAATAAAACACAGAAGCTTTTTCGAACCTTTCTAAATGGCTGAAATTACGAGCTGAAGTATGAATGAAATGTTGGGTACTAGCTGATTTGTGAATCTCTTGTCGTTTAATCAACCTTAATACTTTTATGGGATATTAAAGAAAAGCCTAACCACCATTTTCAAGCCCCCTTAATCGATTTTTTTCGAAAAACCACTTTAAACAAAAGTTATAGCCCTACATATTTCCAATTAGTGTGACATGTTTAAAGAAAATCATTGGATTCGTTTAATAATAAAAAGCGAAACATCAAATTTAAAATAACTCTGATTTTTCGTGTTTGAGTTACGGTGAATATATACACATACACAGATCACAATCATTTTTTCTAACTCAGAGAACCTTAAAGCGGATATTTCAAACGGATATAAAAACTTAAAATCGAAAATCTACACTACACTTTATCTTTGAGGTATATAGTTTATACTCGTATAATAATAATCTAAATAAATGTATGGTTTACTTGAAATGAAATTGTTGAAACTAGCTGAATTATGTAGTGTTGTGTTGCATCTTAAAACCTGAGGGTAATATGAGGACGTAATTTCATAATTAATCCTGTCTCTTTCTCCTCCATCGATTGAATATCCCATGTTGCTATTTATCTCTACTGCAGAAGTTAGGTCATTATACCAAACTGTCTACTTAGAACATGAGAATTAGCACGTTATTAGAATACAAAATTTTTGTGACCCTATGGTTCTATAATTTCAACATGTTGTCTACAAATTTGTGCCAAATTACATACATAAGAGTGTTGATCGAAACCTAGCAAGTATTGGGATAACAAATTTGCGTTTGATGTGAGATCATTCCAATTTCTCCACGCTACATATTTTCCTCAAATGTAAGAGTTCAACTATTTTGACAACTAAATTTCAATATTAAAAAAAAATGCTAATTCTTTTTTAATTGCCCAAAAGAGTTCATTTACTCAACAGTTCTAAATTCTTAAAGAAGAAAAAGAAAAAACGAACAAAATTTACTCGGGGACATAGACTTCTGCAGCCATTTTGATATGTTTGGTTAGTTTTCTCGGTAAACTTGGTAAGTTTCGTGCTTTCTGGGCAAACTGCAAACATTTTTTAGTCTGGGAAAGGACCGCGGAAGAGTAGCGTAAAGAAGAGATAGTTTAGTTATTTTTAAACATGTTTTTCAACACGTTTAATTTTAAAAAGTAAATTACTAGTTAATTTTTTCTGATAGGGATTATCGTTCAGCAACCTAATTAGGTGCATGGCCAGGTGGTTGCTCCTATTTTACTATAAAAGTTACAAGTTAGAACTTTGTAAAGTGAACTCGGAACTCGAACTGAATACTAGACCGGCTCATTGTTATTTTATATTGTAATTAACAAAAGATGCATCATTGATCAAAAATAATAATGTTTATACAAGTTCAATCAATCAATCATTCTTTATTTGAGATTTTTACAAAAAATGTAAATATAATATTATTCAAAATTATTTTCTACGGGGTCAATCCCCATAAAAATGATTTTCAATGAGTGTAGTTCTAATGAAAAGAGTAGATAGAATAAACAATAAATTGTAAATTCATCTTAAAAGAAAGAACTAAAAGATAAATCTTGTTTTTAAGGAAAAATAATAGTTTAAACCTTTGATTTATAAATAATATTAATTTTTTAGAATAATTATTTGCATGAATACATATTAATATTAAATTTGTTAAAATTTTGTCCCACACTCCTAGACAAACCTAGATAAATATTGTTAGCTGAGAAAGAGAAAAAGTTAAAGATCAGTTTATGCTTTACTATTTTCTGAGTTTAATTTTTATTATTTGATACATAAATATTTATTATTATTATTTTAATTCTTATATAAGGTAATTAAGTTAATCTATAAAGAATTAAATCTCTTAATTTAAGTACTTTACTACATATTTACAAATAAATTTTAGAGCAGTTTCAGTTTTAGGATTAAGCAACTTGTCCGTCC
>KQ034324.1:511721-524714 GCA_000181055.3 Rhodnius prolixus
TGTTCGTCCACTTTTTTGAGTGTCCAGTATTCTGAACCGTAAGTCCATAATTGGTCGAACTAAAGTTTTATAAAAAGTAGCCTTGGTTTTTTTTGTGAAATTAGTCTGGAACTAAAATGTTTGGTAAGTCCGTAATAACATCTACTTGCTGACGCTAATCTCTTTTCGATTTCTTTTGAGAGGTTGTTTTAATATTTAAATTACAAATAATAAAGATTGACCCAATTTTTTTTTTATTGCCCAAGGCTTCATATTCTTAATAATCTATTAACAGAGCTGTTATTTGAAGCTTTCAGAGTTCTACAGTTTGTGGACACCTCTTTTAGTTAAATGTTTCGCCGAAAATACACGAAATTTATGAGTACAAAAATTGTACTAGAACTTGGCATACAATTTATGGAATACTCATTTTATTAAATTGAGTAACGCATAACTTCTTAATATTTCCTTAATTTTATGAGAATAATGTTGCTGTTAATTTCTTTTATTTAATGTTTCGCGATCATTTCTCACTTTGTAAAAAACATTGTATTTTTAATAACTAATATATTTTAAATAACGCACACAACCAAAATATTTATTCAGCAATATTTTTGAGCAGTCATTTTACAATTATATAAAAAAAAATATGGTGTGAACACTCTCTCATGAACACTTAAGTTCTAAAACAAATTTTCTCCAAACTGAAGGAAGGCGAGCAAACAGAACCTTATAAAATGGATATATAGGTTTTGTGACCGTAAATTGTTAAACTTAGAATTCTAGGTTAGCGAGGAATCGGTCAAATAAAAAACAAACTCGTCTTCTTGCCAACGTTTCGACAAATATATTGTCCTCTTCAGGGCGTGGCTATGCGGGTTGGTTGAGTTACAGAAACTGTATTTTTTTGAGAGCTCCGGTAAATGAAAGTCGGTTTTTGTGTCACACCAGATTTTGTTTTATATTTATTTATTTCAAATTTGCTCAAAATAGTTGTATTGGTTTCTGAAGGCTTATTCTCAAATAAGAACTTATTTTATTTTAAATTTCAAACTCCAGTACAATTCATTTGGACAACACTGTATGTAGAAAGGGGTTGAAATAATAATTTATTATTTTAGTCTGCAAAAACCAAATTACCATGAACCTTAAAAATTCAGGTACAGTTGCGATGGTGCTGGAAGTTTGAAAACGAAGAGACAAATTAGCCAGTATTAGGTATTCCAGTGTCTAAAGGCTCATATATGTAGAGCAATGTTCAAGCCTTTAGAGTGATATTCTTAACTGCCGTTATTATAATAAATTATAAATTATTTATATCTCTAAAAATAAATGTATGACCTTTTTTGTTCAATTTACATGGAGACATACAGCTCGGTAAGTTATGCAAAGTAGCAGGTCAAGGGAGAAAAAACATGTTCGAGCAATGCGTACCAACGTGGTTACATAAAAATAATGTAAAGTCACTATTACATTTCAGTAACAATCTCTTGTTGCTTGTAAATAAGCTATGGTGGGGCTGTTACGGCGCAGACCCTAATGAGAGATCCCTATAATCTTTCACCTCGTTATTTACTTCCCTTACTACTGGTAAGGCTCAGTTTTTACATTAATTTCTTGTCATATTCATATTCTGTATGGACAAAAAGCAGTCAGTGGGCAAATTCTACCGCCTCTCTTTCGTAACATAAAATTGAAAAATGATGCAGACTAAGATTTTGCATTATTATTGAGATTGGTGTCAAATAATGTGTGTTGCCTCAAAGCTTGCTGTAGTAGACACACCGAGCAGAAACATGTACTCAGACAAGCAATAAGAGAACGAAAAATTAAAGCAAAACCTTGCATGATTTTGAAGGTCACCTTGTGACCTCTTACTCTAAAAGATGTTTTCTTCTCCCTTTACCAGTTTCTGTCAATTTCTTATCAAGGCCCTTCTCTGAATTTTTGACGGAAGTTTTAGTTTTGTAAACAAATAAATTTAGTATAGTTGCTTTATAAAATTTTTAAATTGCACAGATGTTAAAAAACTTTATAAGACCGTTCCCTGTTAGATTGCCAGACTAACTTGAGCAAAACGCTGTGGTCAGTTCTCTAACTTTCTTGAAAACCCTAAGAATCCCATAAGAAACGTTGGCTTCGCGTCCTCTTGCATATAAGTAATGATTTGTACTCATTCATTGTAAGGAATGACGTTTTTAAATTATTTTGATTGTTTCCGAGTTTTTACTTCCTATTGCTGCTCAGTAAGAGGTGGTATGATGACATTATTGCTAAAATTGATTTTAAAAAGAGAGAGGTCAAATCTTTTTACATATCTAATATCAGCAGTTCTCAGTAGAGGATTAATTTAACTATTAAGAGTTTATTTAGTTTATCTCGATGGTGATAAATGAAAAACAAGAAATTTAGAGAAATGATTTTAAATCATTTTCTCTAACATGGTGTTCCTCTTCTTTTTTGTCTTTTTTTTGCACTCGAGTGTAGATCTAATCTAGTCCATTATCTAAAATATTATTTTAAGATATTTATCCAATTGAAAAGACTGTGTTCTTAACATTCCTTTTTAGGGCATAAATTGAAAAAAAAGTTTGATATTTTATTATTTATTCAAACAGTTTTGGTTGTTTTATGTTTGATGCATTACTTTATTTGTGGTAGACTAAATGTTTTTTGTATTGTAAACTTTGTTCATATTTTGTAGTTTGTGCCTAGCTTATTTATATTTTTATTTTTTTAAATTGGACAATTTTGCTTTTTTTTAAAAAAAAGAAAAAGAATGATTTAAATTTGAAAACGTGAGCATTTATTTCTATCAGTAAATCCTTTTTTTTTTCTTTTTTTTTTAATATATTTTTCGAACAAGCAAAAATCAATGGAATGTATAAAAAATTGATCGTTTTTTGCTTCTTAATGATAATCTATTATGATTTATTTCAAATTATTTTTCAAAGTGTAGCTCATCATGACTATTTTTCCGCCATCATCTTAAAACAAAACAAACAAAAAAATGGTATAAGAAAAGTATTAAGAGCTCTGAGAGAAGCGTAATTGAACATAGATGGTTATGAATAAAATTAGAAAACAAAAAAAATTGTGCTTGTATCAATAAGTTGACAATGCCAGTTGCATAAACGTTGAAAACATTCGGTTGTAAAACAAATAAATAACACTTGCATATCTAAAAGAGATTGTAAATATTACCAAGATGGTCTGAAACGTCTGAAAAACTAGTGCAGCTGTTCTTGAAGATAGTCTTATCCAATATTTATTGCATCTAAAGCATTTTAACAATAAATCTTGTGATATAAGAGTAAGAAATTATGAATTGAATTGTCTGCAAAATTACAAACTATTATTTGAATATATCGGAACAGAAGTAATCTTGTTTTAACTTAAATTAAAACTTTTCCTTTAAATCTTAATAAGAAAAGATTTAATTTTATTGAGAGGTGTTAATGTGGATGCTCAAAACAAGGCAAGAAATGACGATATATTATAAAAAGTTCAAACAACATCATTAAATAAACGACTACTGATTGACGAATTTAATAAAGATTTAGATATCAACAATAAGTAGTAGGAACATTCTGAGAAACAACTTACATAAAAAACATATGCACACCCGAACTCATTTAACAATTTACACTTTTATTTAAATTTTTGATACCACTCTTCAATAAAATACCGATATTTTCAAATAATGGTTTGTAATTGACCATACAATTCATTAAAGAATAATTTCTTACTCTGATATCACAAGATTCATTCTCCCTACTAATATTAACTAGTATGGCAAATCCGTAAAATACATTCTCCTGTCCATGACAAAGTTATAGACCTTTACGAATTCTCAAAATATCTTTAGAATCACCTGATTGTGCAACGTACTTTTTTCTTTTTGATTAGCACTATTATGCACCCATCTTTTTTAAGATATGGGGGTTAGGTTTTCTCACTTATCACGGAATGTCCTGTAACGAATCTTCATAGAAAGATTAGTCAAATAAATGTTACAGATCTACGTATGTGAAGTTTAGAGTAAGCACCATTTTCGAAGAAGCCCCAAAGAAGTAAAAAGTCCACTAACGGCACCAAACGCAACTTTAGCCACTTCAGAAGAAAAACTATCTACCCACCTCTCCCAGAAGTGTACGGTCCCTCCCACCAAGCTAACCCAGAAAAATGTTAAATTTCAGCTTCCTGCGATTATTGTTTTTGAGATTTACTTCACACTCTAATATTTTTTAAAAACGTTCAGAATTCAGGGTACCTTAAAACAGATATTACAGGGAAAAATAAAATGAACTTTTCGTTCAGGTAAGGGTATGGAACAAAACTGTACCAACAGAAAGCACTATTCTGTAGGAACTAGAACGACAGCCAGTGCTGGGAGACTACCCACGACTTCCTTTAAATCGCTGAGCTCACTTGAAGAGAGACAAGTAATGCCGCCAAAGGATGCTTACTCCCCTTCATCATGATCTGCAATCGTACATCTATAACAACCCCTTTTTACTCTATAACCAGTTCTTTTGTCTCTGGCCTATCGATCACCGTGATCATTCTTATTACCCATTCTTTATGCACTGATAATTGCAGTTTTTTTGTAACTTTTTTTTTAAACACGTCTTCCAGTCTGAACAAATTAATTGTCGCAGTACTTCTGTTACGAGAACAAGCCCACACACCTTGGCCAGGTTTTAAATTATTAAATATTTATAGTGAGCAACAATGGCATTTCAGATTTACCGCTCGGCTTGGTATAAATCAACACTCCTTAGCACTTATAGAAATAGAAGCAAGCAATTTCGAAAAGAGCAATGTATTCACTGTCAAACGTACTTTCCTATCCGCTTCCTACTTTCTCTTACAGCTTCCCGAAAATGTTTTCGAAATTCTACTTTCTTAAATTGTTTATGTAAACGAAATTTTTCAAAAACTAAAAAGCATAGGAAAGGTTGGTAGACCAAAATTAAGATGGCAAGATGGAGTAGCCAACGATGCAAGAAGCCTACTGGGGGTTTCTAATTGGAGAGCGGCAGCACAAAACCGTCACGACTATCATAAATTAATAGAGGAGGCCAGGACCCACTAAGGGTTGCTGAGCCAGGGAGATAGATAGATAGATAGATAAAAAGCATAGGAAATTCAAGTTTAGATTCATAACTGACGAAATATTTTTTTAAACAAAATTACAATCGAATGAGATCAGGCCTACAACTGCTCTTGAACAAGCTGACAAAAGATTACGGATAAACACCACATAATTTTCGATGGACAGAGTCTCGCTTATGCGTATATTAGTAATGTAGCAAAGCGACTTGGGTCGGCTAGTGCTCTGAAAATTGAGCTGGTTGGAATTACGATGGGCCTCGTAGACAAAGAAGAGATGGGCGTGTGTATATAAGAACCGACAACAAGTCTCGCACGAGAACACACGTTTTTCTAATAAAAGTGATGGTTTATTACATAATTAAATAAATTCTAAGATTAATCGTTATAAATATATAAATATCGTTGGTGCATGTTTTTTAAAAAAAGAAAAAACTTACAAACCTATTCTGCAAAGATGCACTTCCGTCAACCGATTCTTCTTAAATTGGAAGTTCTGGCAATACTGAGTCTCTACTGTGTACTTGATGAAGTAGTGCATTGTTCTGGCATAGCACTTTAGAGGAATGCACTCTTACCACAGGAAAAACTATATATCGGCTCTTTAGAGCATTGAATAGCAGAGCTTAGAGCTTCATCTCTTGACAAGCACGATTTTCTTTTTTTGGCGCAACGAAAGTTACGGTCATTAGCGCCACGATTATTATTATTAATATTGGCAACATCAAAGGAAGAGATTAACTAAGAGTAAGTGCATTGGAGTCCAACGCGGAATCCCGGATTTGCTAAAAGGCATTAGATTTTTTATTCCTCGAGCCTCTTCAGTTCATTGTTCAGGGATGGGGAATGCTGTCTTCAACATAGAACATTATCTGAAGGCCAGCAATGCACTGTTGAGGCGCATTAAATTAAAAAAAGAAATGCAAGAAGAGAAAGTCGTGCGAGGGTTCTCAGCAGATTGTGGACAGGGTAGTTGCTGACAAGAAAGCGATCCCCGGACTATTTTAAAAAATCGGAAGGAGGGGATTTTAAAAAGAACTTTCTGATCGGGGTTAAGATGGCGTCATATATAAAGAGGAGAAGCTGCTGGCAGTGAGAGTGTTGCTGTGAAAGTGCGATACCACCACTAGAGACTCCAGATTCAACAAATCTACCAGATCATGTAAGTACTGCTGCATCGCAGACCACCTGCCAATTCCTACCTTACTCTTAAATATATGCCATTTTAAATATTAAAATTTCTTACATTAAGTAATTTTGTAATTTCGATTTGAAAATTCTGAGTTATTTACAATTTATTAAAGGGAATATAGTGCAATGGTGCATGCCTAGTGAAGCCGCTGTACCATCTCGAAATGTGCCAGCCACCGGCTTGCAAACATATGCAACCCTCACATCACTAATTATAACTATTCAAATTTTAAAATTCTAGTCATGTCTTTATTTGACTTCTTTTAATATTATGTGAACTGAGGTTTGCACTGCAAATGGCAAAATGCCATCACGAAAATTTTCCAAGGAAAATCTCCAAAAAAAAGTTGTGCATCTTCTCGAATGCAATGAGGATAAATAGTTCGAGAAAAATACCAAAAAACCAAAGAAAAATAAAAATATTGGTAAACATAAAACATTTTTGGTAACTTATGGCAAACTCTAAACTTCCGGTAAAATTCAAAATTGATAATCATCATGGATAAACGCGTTACTTTCGGTCAACTGACATATTCAAATTTGGAAGTTGGACTAATAAATTTAATTATTTAATTTAAACATTATCTAGTAGTATAATATTCTTCTTTTCCTTAGAAACCCTAAAATGAATTTTTCGTATAAAATGAATCGCTAATTTGATTTTCAGATATAAGTGGTTTTTTTTTTTTTTTATAATTTAAGGCGCGTCAACATCTTTTCAGTGCAATCCGGCCTCCGGACAGTGTTCTTTCGTTACTATTTATATTCAGTGTGAATTCCAAGTTTAATTAGAATATAAAAAATTAAAAGCACGATTGGATAAAAGGGAAGTTTGAAAATTCGCAAAACATTTTTTTAAGCGATTATTTACTATGTGGAGTTTCTTCAATTTTGAAATGCACGGGGCACTAGATTACAGCAGAGTATGAGGCGGGTCCGGTTGTACTGTCATAGGTTAAATGGGCTTCTTGTGCCGACGCCCTTTTAGGGCTAGAAGAAAAACCGCCGATTTTCGAAAAGGCCAGATTTTCCCTATTAGCTTTTTTGCAATACATCCGCTCTGCACTCACAAAGAACTCATATCTAATTTAGCTGCTATCAAACTTGAACTTAAGATCCCTGAAGAAGTTGTAATTTCACTTCTACCTACGGAGTTAATTATTATATACCAGATTTTTTATAGGATTAGTTGATGTTTTGTGTAATTTTTATATGAAAATAAAGAAAAGTATTAAGCGGGAAGGAAGAGCCAGTATGAAGTGGTACTTTATTGAAATTTAATAAATATAAATCACATACACAATGAAAGTGGAAGGCATTAAGTTGGATAAATAGTAAATCGAAAGAACTGAAAAAATATTAGCCACGCCTCTGACTATGTTTGAACTGTTGGTGCTGCCTTTGCAGAATATTAAGTGCATTTTTTAAACTCTTTTTTACTCCTGGTAATAGAAGAGATTGCGTTCGTGTCAAGGATTTGAAAATTGGTTTCGAAGGTAGTGAAAAAAAGTAGATACAACGAAAAATTAAAAAAAAAAAATAAATTGCGCAAGGAAAGTATATCTGAAGTAAATAATTGCTGTATAATTTGGAGTAATAATTATTTTGTAGCTAATGCGAACATGTACTCCGTAAGGTTAATGTTACACTACATAGTGTAAATGTTTATTTTTGGACTGCTTAATGATGACAATTATTTATACGACTGAAAAATGTGCCCTCACCTAGTTAATACTGATGTTACATGTTTAAAGCGCAGTCACCAGCAGAGAAGCTGACATGAGTCAGAGAAAGTGTTATTAAAAATACAAATAAACTACTAAAAGAAGTATTTAAAAATAAACAGAAAAGATAAGGTTTTACAGCGTCAGTTAAATTACATAAAGGACAGGTTTTCTAAAGTTTGGCCGATGAATTTTTAATTTTGAAGACGTAATAGGAAGTGAACTCAAATCAGTAACCGGTTGTTAAAGAGGCAGTTCGGCGCCCCACATTTCTTACCCCATGGTTTATCGCTTAATTCTACTTCTGTCATGTTACTTTCTCTTACAACTCAAGCAGGCATTGCGCTTTTCCCCAATTTTCAAAATTGAGTTTTCATTAGAAATGCTGTTTTGAAGCCTGCGATAAACAGCACTCGTACTCATGATGCACTAATGTGAAAGGATTTGTTGTCGACCAGTTGCGTGCTATCAATCCCGAAAAACTCGTTTCAATTACAGATATCAGTATCAGAAGTAGACAAATGCTTTTAATGTTCTTTGATATCACAAAGATGGTGAAATAATGAATAATTCTAAAGCAAAGATGGAAGCTTAACGGCATATCCCCCCAAACTCTCCTAAAAAGGAATTGTTTTGAGGAAAAGATTCAAATACAAGTAATAGGTCTCTAAGTGGTTAGAATACGAAGCATAATGAAAATCGTCGAAGTGATTTTTAAGAGAATAGCGGAAAAAAACATTTAGGGATCCACAAAACATGTATTACATGTTATCCGCATTTTGCAGTGTGTCTGTTTTGAAATTATTATTAATTTTTTGTTTTGTTTAACTCTTAATTTAATTTTTGTGCTGGAAAAAACAAACTATTGACATTTACGGTTACTGTTGGCTTCTTATGCCTCCAATTCCTTATTGTGGGGGAATACAGACTTCTCTTCCAACTATGCTCGCTCGGCAGCCTTCCAACTATTTCTTCTCTCAGCTTTTTGAAAATCGATGATGCATTCATCTAAAGTAAGACGTTACTAAAATATTACCAATATGTATGCCTTCTTTTTACCGCAGGTAAAAGAATTACTGCCGTTCCGAGTTATATGAAAATCTATGAACCAGAAGTGCGATATTATAATATAATTGCTAAGTGTTTTTGGCATTTTTTTTGGTGGTAACTGCCGCCAAGAGATCCGCGCCTAGGAGTTTGACATATATGGTGCAAAAAGCGAAGCCAGCTACAGGTATTGGAACTAATAAAAAGAAGTGAAGCGCCTGACTTAACCAACTTCCACATTACCCTAAATCCACATATGATTTGAAACACCCAAACACCAGTTTGCAGGTGAAGCCACTACCTTCAACGCCACCTATCCCAGCACCTACAAAACCCTTTCAAAGTTGAGTTTCTTGACAAGTCATTCTTAATAAAGCATAGAGCATCTGATTTAATTGAACATGTGTCAACATGTTTTAAATGTCGCGTTTTCTTTTTATCGAGCTGAACAGTATCGTATTTATAACTTCATTCCACTTCCTCTGCTGTGTTTTTACTGCAGTGTAGGAAACAAGTCATTCACAAGTATATTACATAATTATTGCAGTTAACCTATTTTCGATTTAGTTAGTGTCACTGCATTAGCTAAATCTCGTGTAAACTTTATTGAGAGCGATTACTGAAACAACTCTTTTATCTGTAAAAACATTGACAATTTAAAACCTATACAAAACAATAGAAGACTATGAGACTAAAGCAATGTTACGACCACAATCACACTACAAATATCATGGAATAAAATTAATGTATGTATTTTATCTTTAATTTTTATTAAGGCTAATTAATAGTCGATCACTTTGAAAAAAATTCTGCCTTTGGTGACAGGTGATGACCTATCTATTATGTATACAAAATATGTGTAGGCCTAAATTTATTTACAATATTTTATAAATAAAAGTCATTTAGAAGGGTTCAGGGGAAGTTATCATGCTGTATTAACTTCACAACCTTTCTTCGTTGGAGCCTCTTATAGTTCACAACCTGTGATGAACTGATGTGATGAAGGGTTTTCTCTAACGAGAAAACTGTCCGGAGACCATTTATAATTATAATTATTTGTCTGAGGGGTAGCGGACAAGAATTATTATTCGAAGCTCCGTTGGGCCTGGAGGCTAGTAGTGGACTAAAAATACTCATACTTTTCAGGCCAATGTCCACAGTAGTTGACACGCCTCAATTAAAAAAGTAGATAAATCTAGTTCAGTTATCCCATTTCATAGAAATTTTAAATTACTATTTTTCCTCCAAAACAGTGCAATTTTATTTGGGTAGATTCGACATTGGTAAGGTTCTGTTCTGCAGCCAGTTGAGCCGACCTAATTAATTAAAACCACTCCTCTTTATTCTATCCACGGTTTTGCCCACAGCCGTTTTTGTGACTGGTGATTTAATGTGAGCAGAAAGGATAACAGAGAATATGAAAGAATATTAATGGGAATTGAAACTGCAGTATTACTACAGAGATAAAAATTGATTTTGAAGTCTTATCAAAAGTCGTCTGAATATTGTCAAGTCTATAAAAATTTAGTAAAAAATCGAAGTTGATGGAAATTCCTGAACATAAGAGAAAGATGTGTGAGAATTCATACCACAGTTTCAAATTTTGGAAATATATAATTTTAAACTTAAGAATTTTAGCAGATAAATATACATAGTTTAGATGACCCATTATTTATATTTGTATTGTAGTTTAGTTTGTTTCTAAAACCGTACAATTTTATTTGTTTTATTCTACTAAAAGCTGTATTTTTTATGTTTATTTTAAATGAAGGAATGTAGATAAATAAATAAATAATTGAACAAATAAATACATGGAGAGTACGCCACTGATTCAGCCAGTTATCTTTTCACTTTTGGAAAATCTCAATTTCAAAATGTTTGGCACAATATCGATATTCCCTCTTACATAGGTTGGAGCAAAACCTCAAACTATTCAAGTAATTGCTAAATTATGTAAAATAATAATGTTAAACTATTTATGTTAATAATGATAAAAGTGATTTTGAATACCATAAATTATTCATTCTAAAATTACATTTAAAAAAATTATAGAATGTTGGATTAGAAAGTTATTGAAAGTGCAGCTGAACTGAGTTACATGGGATCAGTAATAAATTCAGTTCTATATTTTTACAGTTCAGTATCTAGTGAAATCTACAGCTAGTCATCCAGTGTCGACTCTGAAACCAGACTTACAGTCCACGTTTCTTTTTTGATCATTCTATATAGTTTTGTTACCTGGCTCTTATATAAATGATTCTATTTTATATAAATTACACGCTTAGTAGTCTAGATATATTATAAAATCATTTTACTGTCTAATTAGTGATCTAATAATTTTTGTTGTAATTTATGTCGAAGGATTAATGGTGTCTTGAGTCCTTCTTCATTTGATTGCGAAATTTGACTAACCCCACTTATTTTTATTTTCTGTTGTAAGAGCAAGTTCTACGATAGTGTCATTATTTGAAATTGAATTTTCACTAGGGATAAACGTTTTAACCAAAAAGTGGTATAAATTCACTGTACATTCATGCAACTCAACTTAGAAAGCACCTTCTTTATACCAGACTTTCATAGGTAATCATTTAAATGTGAATAATATCTTACCAACCCTTGTACATTTTAGCACCGTTGCTTACCTGAACCAAGTTCCATGAAACTAGGGAGTGTGTTTATCGAAAAATTAACGCAAAATTGAAAACACCGGCCAGAAAAGTTGCATTCTCTATCTACAAATTTTCCTCAAACGTTAAATTTGGGTTTAACGCTAAATTCTCTATTCATATAGACAAGAATAACCGATACGTACTCGTTTATTTTTTATGGGTGGATATAAAGTTAATTCTAATTTGTTGACAGCATTGTCAACTAACTTGTTTAACAATACTACGGTAGACAAATCTTGAGCTAATAGTTGGAGTTTATTGTAGTGAGCATCTGTATTGTCTTTGTCCCAAATGGTTTTCTCAGATTATGATGTAGTCGTAAATCCTGTGTAATGTCAATGAGAATTTAATTGTTGATAAACTCTACATTTAAAGAAACTCTGTACATTCCTAGTTATCTCCTGGCTTCATCTTGAACTTATTGTACTAATTACGGATACATATGTGTATATGTCAATCACTTTTGTGGGATCTTTTTTTTAAGAGACTTTGACATCACGGGGTCTTCACGCTTTCAAAATTCATTTTTAGACGCAAATATAATATAAGGTCCCTGAGTTCGAAAAAGTGAATTTTTTTATGGAAGTCTTCAAAGTTCTACTCTGATATTTAGTTTACTTCAATTTAGTTTGTTTTTATAAAAATGTGTCTTGCTATCAGTTTACGTGATTAATACTAATACTTATACACTGCAACAATTGCACACCACATTTAATTATTTACTGTACAAATAAAATGCACAAAATTCAAGAATATAAGAAAACTCAACAATAAATCTTAAAAATGTATTGACTAGAAATAGTGAATTAATTAATAATTATTATTATAATTATAATATATATAATATATATATAATAATTATAATATTATAATAATTAATTAACTAATAAACGTTATTTATTAGTAGGACGAACAGAATAACGTTCGTATGAAGCTCCATGAAGACTGGGCTGGGCCCATCACTTGGATTAATAAACTACCGCCATGTTTTAACCCAAGAAGCACCACTAGGACCCCAAATTTTTAAAAAATCGCCTAATGGAAAGTATTTTTTTATAGATTACATTATTAATGGTATGAGATTATAAAATATAAATTCCAAAATCTGATTCGATCAAAGAAAATTAAGTTTCTGCCAGATTTTTCATTGGAATTTTATGAAAAAGTGTAACCAACTTGGCTGTATAGGTTTCCTTTAATCTCTTTGTAGCTTACATTTTACGGCTTCTCTGTGTACAGTTAACCGACTTCTCGCAACATTTATTTTA
>KQ034324.1:528291-548457 GCA_000181055.3 Rhodnius prolixus
GTTATATACACACTGCGGTTTATTGTTTAGAGCTCGCAAGATTTCACTCTCTTTCTCACGTAAGAGGAAATATGGCGGTGTGATTTCTGGGCCACTGATATTGTCAGGTCTCTTGAGAAAAGAAAATATATTCAGCAATCTGGTTTGTGCGGGCAAGTCTAATCATCATCACTAAAAATGGAAAAATTTAATATGTTTAAATTTGCTGTTCATTTGCGGGACTCACAATGGGGATTTGGGCAAAATCAAGTAACTGCAAATACCACTTAGTTGAATTTACTCCTAAAATACATTTTCTCCAAAACAGCTCCAACGATTCTCTTTTAATTTTCCTCTCACAATTGTAGATCAATTCTTTGAAAAATTTAGTCATTGTGTGCGTGCGTGGTGGGAAACTAGAAATTTCCTCTAGGTTACGTTTAACTCAAATAATGAGTTGTATAAAAGACAAAATCGTTCCAATTTGAGTAATATAAAATAAGTACAAATAGTTGAGAAGAAAATACATGTATTCAATTTCGCTTTTAATCACGAGGAAGGTGTTTGGCCAAGCGTTAATTTACTGGAACCAAACTGGCTTGCGATTTATCAAACCTGGTTAACGCTTGGACATTTTTGAGTTAGTTAGGCCAACGGTCAGAATTCATGAGAAGTCCATCGGTAATTAATTCATTTTATTGAATCACTCCTTCATAATTCTATACAATACTAAAAATAATAATTTTTTACATTTCTCCATTGCCCACGATAAAAACATTGAATATTTATATCAGAATTTAGCCAGTAAATCCATTTCTCGACAAATGCTACCAGTTTCGTAGAAATTCATTTTTTATTTTTATTTAAATTTGTTTAAGCATCGTTTGCAAGGATCGCTTGCTTTCGCTATTTAGTTGTAATTCATGCGACATTATCCTAAGTTTTTGTGTACCTTTCTCCTCGTGCGGATACTATGCCAATTCCGCAGCAAGTGCACGATTACTAGTAGATTGACTTGACTCGAAGTTTGCCGTGAAACATCAACCACGTCGCCCCAACTTTCTTTCCAAGGTGCGACTGTGAGTAAACTTCCAATGTGTTCCTCT
Organism: Rhodnius prolixus; assembly: GCA_000181055.3. Lineage (NCBI taxonomy): Eukaryota > Metazoa > Arthropoda > Insecta > Hemiptera > Reduviidae > Rhodnius > Rhodnius prolixus. The sequence goes on from KQ034324.1 coordinate 529,377, forward strand.
CACGGCTTCTTAAATTATTGCTCTCGAGGTGCTGATTTAACCCGAGCAACATTTAACATCCCCAAGTGCCTCAAACGAATTTCCCCACGAAAATTATTCAAATTCAAAATGTTGATCTACTTACAAAGTTTAAAGAAAACCATAGGATGGATTTTCGAAAAAATATCAGGAAAGTGAACTTATAACAAGTCCAGTAATGTGGTACTTCCGTACCGTGGAAATTTTTTAGAATTCGAAATTTAAGTAAGAAATTTATTCCTCGTTATGAAACACAGAAACGTTTAAATTACTGAAATAACTTTTCAAAGGATACTCATTAAGAAAAGATACACCACCCTACGAGTCCTAGCAGTCCCATTAACTGAATCGCCATGAAAACATTGGTCAGTTAAAATTTTTAGAACAACATTAATGGAAAAAATGTAAAGTTTAATAAAAATCTCAAAAAAAAGAAAAGAAATTATCACAAATTCTATCAAAACTCAGTATAGTGGTACTTATGTTTTTAGAATTTTCATCAATAAAGTCATAATTTATAATCGTAATTTTATCAACCTATTTAACTCTCCTTTACATTTTGCAGTACTTTTGTATTGTACCTTTACAAAAATACATTATTCTCGAATGGTACTGTGTAAAGTAGCCTAATCACCCCTTCTCCCAAAACTAAAAAGAGCAAACTAAAGAGTTAAATTGATTGTAGTTCTTCTATTCCATGAAATTTTCAAATTTTACTGTAAATAACAGTGTAAGTTAATTATAATGACATTTTTGAAGCCAGTTTAGGAAAAAGCGCTGCTCAAGGATATTTGACCGCGTAGCTTTAAATATTATGTCTTTTTTCTAACAGAATAATCTAATTTTTCTAATAAATACAAAAACATCCTGAGATACGACTAAGGGATTGAAATAGAATTTTCATTTTTTCACCTACATCCTTATTTAATTTTCTTTTGGTGTTTTAATTAGTTAATCAAAGAGATTCTCTTTGATAAACTTTCTTCCAAACATATTCAGGCAATTTTATTTAAAAATTAAGCCGTTAGATAGTCAACAAATGATATGTGCCTGCATAATGGTATTGTAATAAAGCGCCATTTAATGAATGATGCTTGCAAAAAAAAAACTTAGATTAATGAGAGAGTATTTTTACAGAATGTGGATAAGGGCAGCGTTGCTGTTGACAGTGGTGGTGGTTTGCAGTTCCAGGCAACGATTTAAAAGGCAGATCCCTTATCCGACAGAAATACCTCTGTTGCGAGCACAAGGCAGAAGCCCTCAAGGTTTTAGGGCATCGCCTCTTGATCAAGATGCCCACGAGGATATCGATAGGAATTCCGTACAACCCTCGCCATTCTATCCTAGGTTACAACAGGTAATACAGATTTCACTGAACGATGTAAGGATCCTCTTTTAATACAAAGGACTAATAAATGGTTATTTTCAGGGTGTCCAGTTTGTGAGGCAAGAACCTGTAGGTAGGCAACAAGAATTCCAAGTTCAACAAGGCAAGAAACCTCAGGATAAGCAGCCTCTGAAGGTATGCATTAGGTATTCTGGAACAAAAATTGTACCTTTATAATCAATGGTCGAAAATGTCAAGTTATTGAACATTTTCTTCAATTTATTCTATTTCTTATTTTTATTTATTTATTTAGTTAGAGATCTTTATTGCATGTAATGAAAGTTTAAAGAAAACAGAAGTTTTTTGCTCTCATTTAGTGGTGGAACTTTGAAAGAGTGGTGGTTTCAAAGTTGGTTTCCGATCAGAGGTATATCGGCTGAACTCTGTCAGCTCAATTAAAGACAGGCTATCCATCCTTCTTTAGTTAACAAGAAAAAATGTTCGTCTGCAGCATGATAATACCAGACCAAACACAAGGACATTCAGCCTGAAAAATTAATAAACTAGGGTTTCAGACCGCGCTCCTTCAGGCTGCCATTTATTCTGACCCATGGGTCATTTTATCCATAAGTATTATACAAATTTTACCACAGAAAAAAGAAGTAAAAGCTGGTTTTATTGACTTTGTTACATCCATTTTTTTTCTCAGCTTATTTGCGGAAAAATTATTCTGTTTTCCATATTTCGGGAGGGCAACCCCTAAAATTCCCCTTGGCTGCGCCTATGAACAGGACTGTATGGTTTCAGGCTTTACCACAACAAATTGCATCGTAACAAATTGCTAACTCGTTGCCAATTAGTAAAAGACTTACAGAAAATATCAGTGGCATATAAAATAATTGAAGTTGACCATAATAGCCAACAACAGTTAACACTATCGCAACAATGTATTCAAATTAAATATAAAAGTTATCGATTGAATTTTTGGAATAAATATTTTCAATTTCAACAAAAGTATTTTTATAAATTATAGATGTATAATTAACTTAAAAGGGGCAGCTTAAAATAATTAAAAAGTTTGCAACAATCAAATAAAAATAAATGTTTCTTATTATTTGCCGATCAGGGTGAAGAGCTTGAAGAAGAAGAGAAAGAAGAACCCGACAGACTGACGGCCCTACTGCCAAAGTCCAGGTTCTCCTGCGCCAGCAGAAGTACTGGATACTATGCTGACGAAAGCCTAAACTGTGAAGTATTCCATTACTGTCAAGACAACGCTAGACATTCGTGGATTTGTCCTGAAGAATTCCTCTTTCATCAAGTAAAATTATTGCTTGATTTTTAATATTCTTAAGTTCGAAGAGCCTCTAATACATTTGGTGTTAGTGGTTTGGTGATTTGTAATATAGGATACATAAATCTTTGTAGTTTCCTCTTAATCCTTAACAGAACTTTATTTTAACAACTACCCAAAGTTTCTTTATTGGTAGCCCTTTACACTTTCAGTTTTTCTTGAGTCCGTTTATGAAATAAGCTACGCGATTTGAGACCGAGTTTAGTCTACAATTAAAAGTGAATTATACTGTCATCTGCTAGCAGCAACATGTTCCCAAAAGCTTCGTCACAACTGTCGTTGTAGTGAAAGCTATCGCTGCTTAGAAGTGAGAATAAAGCCGTTCTGCGCAGTAATTTAAGAATCGCTATACATACTGAAACCGCACTTTAGAGGAGAGCTTAACTTTATTCCTCCGTATAAATTGTGGAAAAATGTTGTAATTAAAAGTAATAATCCTATATAAGCACGGTATTCATCTCTCTTTGAAAACCGAGCGATTTTCGTTTAAATCGACAGAATTATTTCGGTCGTTGAAAAGTGGATTTATTTCTACAATAAAAGCAATGGATTAAATCAAGCCAACCAGCTGTACTTGTCCCCAAAAGATAATTTATTTTAAAAAGAAAGTGGGGTGCTAAATATGATAGTCTACGAAGGCACCATTTATCATTTTTATTCCTGATGGCTACACTATTAGATTTATTTTTCATTTCGGATGAGTGTCGGAAGGTTCGCAACTAATCCACTTTCTTAAAACTTGATTTCTATCTCGAAATTCTATTCACTATAAATCTTTATTAGCTGAGTGGTTAGCGAATACTGGATTTCCACTCGGAGATCCCGGGTTCGAATCCAGCAGCTGACCTTTAGATTTTCCTTTCCTAGGAGCTTCTTACAGCTCACTGTCCGGTGGTGGTCAGTGCTGTCTGAAACGACAGAGCACTTTTTGGAAGCTGGCAATGCAGTGAAAAAAGCCCTGGACGCCAATAACCTCAGATGTTGACGCGCCTTAAAAAAAATTATAATTAAAAACACACAAAAAACTTGATTCGATAGCAATATCCTCTTACGACAGTAAGATTAAGTAAAAAATAATCATTTAAATAATAAATAATTAGCTGGATGATTTAAATCAATGTTAGTAGTTACGAAGCTTGCTATAAAGTGTCTAATTTTCATCTGTTTTAATGTTTGTACAGGTTCATCTTATCTGCATGCCAGCAAGCCACGACAATATCTGCTCTTCATCTTCTCAGTTTCATTTTGTCAACGATTTTCTCTACAAACCTATCAATGCGGAAGAAGCTCAAACCAAACCTAATGTAACTCTCAGATATTCTGACAGGTAAGAATACATACTTATTGGTTGTTATGAATCAAATTGTAAGCATACATACCTATTGGGTGTTATGCATGAAAATAAGAAAATACACTTACGGTTTTAAAGTTTCATAATTTGAAGTCGTCATAATAATCATTTAGCACCTTGTGAAGGCAAGTATTCAGAGTGCTATTTATTTTTTTTGGTGGGGTACCAAGCCTTCGGTGGGGTCAGTGGCAGTTTCGTAGGTAGGATCTCAAAAAGGAGGAGCTAGCCAACAGAGCTAAGTTTTAAAGTGACGTTTCAAGGCTGAAGTAGGTGAAGATCTGCTTGGACAATTATTACCGGAAGAGATCTCAGGCCTGCTTCGTATGAGTAAAAATAGGCTGCTCAAGCGAAAGCGTTTCCTCAAAGCGCGTTGTTGATTCAGTGGAAAATGAAAATCTGGGCTTGACCTCAGACAGCACCTACAAATTTTGTGAAGAGGAAGACTCAAATTCACCTCCTGACAGACTTCGGAGTTTTAATTCAAAACTGATTTAGATTTCTAGATGCGTACCAGGCGTTGGAAGAGGATATGAAATGAATTAAATAATTTGCTAGGGGCATCTGGTTTAGAAAGTAGTTAACTTCGGAATTTTTCATGACATTGGATTTATTCTAAACTTAAAACATCATTTTATGCTATAAACCAAGACTGATTGAAAGTGAACTTAGTTTGGTTTCTAGTCTGATTATAATATAATGATCCAAAAAATTGAAGAGGCATTCTACTTTATTATATCGGAAGTTTTAGTTCATTGCAAATTCAGTCTGCATTTCGAACGTTAAAAATAATCTTTGGTAATGGTCCCGATTTTATTTTTAATTAGAAATTCCAGTTTCCATTGAACAGAATTTATTGAAAAATTGTATTCTTTGAATATTTTTAATGTCTCTAAATATTGAATAGGTATTGGATTTTTACTTTCCACTGACTTGGCAGATTGTAGAGATGCTTAAAGGTTGCAATTTCCTGTGACCGAGTAAATAGTAACTGACAATATGTATTATGAATTGTAATAATCGTTACATTTCAGATACTATCCAGAAAACTATTTTGATGAAGAATTCAGAACAGTGCTCGCTCCTCACCAGCAATCTAGAGCTGTACAAGAAGAAGCTCTCCATCCTCAGGTACAGCAACAACAGGGGAGACAACCAAATCAAGTGTTCCACTCACCTGAAGAAATTAACATACCTCTCCAGCAGAGACGGCCAGTATCCGCTCCTTCTGGCAGGCACGTATTCCAGGCCCCAGGAAGCGAAGAGTATGAATACTAACTGCTTACTATGCTTACTGAGTTCACAACTTATCAAAGCACCTATAAATTTTTTCCATAATTTCTTTTAATATTTTTCATTCAATTACATAAACTCTTGCAATAGTTATTAATTATTTACTTTCCAAGTTTAAGAATTGTTATAAATATAACAAATAAACAAATTTTATGTTAACCGCCCATTTGAATTCCCTACTGCAGATCTCAAAATTTTAATTTTCAAATTTTCTTCACTTAACATTTTTACCACATTTAGTTGACATCATTATAATACTAAGTCACTATAACAAGACGACTACATTGAGAGAAGAGTGACTCACAATCCCCTTATGGCCCCCTTAAAGTTCCCTGAAAAAAACCTACAAATTAAAGAATAGGTTTTAATATGAAAAGTAGAGTACCAAGCTCAAAGAAACTTTTTTGTATTTCATTTTGAAAATTGCTAAAAAATAGACAAGCCATTCGATAATCGCAATTTTCTTCAACTGACATCCTTCAAAATCTCCTTCTCAGAGAAAAACTATCTTTACCGTCATCTAGTACCTCCATAAAATGAATTTTCGCAGAACTTTTTTCAATGAAATGTATGTACATACGTTAATGTAAAGTGTAAAAGAATTTTTTTTTTCTTAAAGTTATAATACGTTTTCAAAAATTTATAAATTAGATTAAGTAAAGTGGCAGTTTCTAATGTTTATCGTCAATACGAGCTGTAACAATTTTTATTTCATGAGGTTTATATTTTTAATACGTCAACAGATGACAAATTTAAATTATTATATGAGCAGCGTTGGATAAACATGAAACGTGCTGTACTACATTGAGAAGGTGGAGAATCTGTTTTACTGAATTAAAGAATGCTCAGATGTACATTTTAGATTGAAGAGGGTGCGGCTTAAAAAAGGCTCGTCCACTGCGATATAAGAGATCTATTGCGGATCTTTTAGTGTCAGTGTTTGTCACAGAATGTAGACGTCCATAAAGCTTATAAGGTGTGAATAAACTGTTAAATAAATTTATGTGTTGATAGATATTTGGCAAATCTTCTTGATTTAGTAGTTAAAATTCTAAAAATTCAAAATTAATATATTTCTCAAAGAAACCACATGTTACCTTATGTTCCATTTCTTTTCCAACAATTATAATTGGAAAAATGTGATTAAAGATTTTGTGTTTACTTTATTATTTTTTTCGAAGTATGCTCATTTATCTAATGTATTGTAATAAATAAAGAAGTCTTTCATATCGTTTCGCACTTAAGAGCTTTTTACTGTTGCACCTAGACATCGACATTAGATAGCAGGCGCCTCTACATTCTTCCTTCCCTTGAACTTGTACTATCAGAAAAAAAAACCTTTATTTTTATGTAGTATTAGTTTTTAAGTATCTTGCTTTCTTGATATCTACGGCGAACGTTTAGCCAGATTGGATATGTGTTATGTGCACCTCAAATTACATGAACATGCAGTAAAAAAAAGTTAAAATTTGGAGTTTCTTTTTTACTTTTGATAGAAATAACTATAAGAGTTTCTGTTGCCCGCGTAACATGTTCGCTGCCGTGGTTTATTTGGACTATTTTATAATTCGTTGGGCCTTGTGGGATTTCAGCAATGGCCAGAGAAAGTCTATTCTAAAAACCAAACCAAATGTATGATTGGTGTTGATAACATAGTTAACTAAATTTAGAAAGCTGAGTACAGAATAATATTGTTAGGAGGGTTTATATTTATAGCTTTTCTCCCTTCGACAGTAGCTTCTTTGGGATTCAAAGAGCTGAGTATTGTGTACGTTATAACTTACAACCTTACCTGATGAAGGGCACACCAATGGCACCCAAAAGGTGGGGCGGCAATAACACTTAAAAAAAAAAAAAAATTCATTACATACAGCATATATAAAAATCACATTTTTTAAATTAAGTGATCTCAATTTAAAATGTGGCTAGGTCTTCAGTACTGAATAATATCTGATATCATTCGTCGATGCACGCGTATTTGTTGTAACCTTGAAAGATTTTGGACTTTCATCCATCATCACAGATGGAGGTTTCGATTTCATTTATGTTTCCGTCTAGCACTACACTTCCTAATAATGGATGAAAATTCGAAACCAGTAACAGATACAATAAACCCGTCCTACGACGGGTATAATCAAACGTATAATCTTATTTTACTTTTTGTCAGAAACAGGAATTGTTTTAAGGGAATTAAAAAGTAAACAAATTTGATAATTTTTATTTTGAGGACATTAGAGTTATAGTGGCATACGTTTTTGAATATGAATTTACTCATGAAAGTTAATTTTTAATATTTAATTGTCCTGTCATGGAAGAGATAAGCTGAATGCATTCGAAACAAAGACCTGTTTAATCAATGGCAATAAAATGAAGTCAAACTCAAGGGGCACTTTTTTTTAAACTGAATTTTAATCATGGTCATACAAGTCAGAAGTAGCGTTATACACATTTACATATGAAGTTCGACCATGTCTTCTACCAATTGTAGCTAAATATCTAATTTTTACCAAACCAAAATCATACCAAATGTATGATTGGTGTTGATAACATAGTTAACTAAATTTAGAAAGCTGGGTACAGAATAATATTGCTAGGAGGGTTTATATTTATAGAAATTTCATTATACATACCTTATGGCGGACTTACTACGCTCACTTTTATGTCTCGTGTAACATTTTTCTAACTATTCTATGACAAAATTCTCTCTGAATACATCACTGTATGAAATATGTAAAGTTCTGGCTCAGGGAACTCTTTCTAGATTCTTCCCTGTGCTTCCAAGCGGGCATACTGACTACGGATTGAAGAAAAGCTGTCGTAATGGTGATGCGTGATAGTGGCAAACTGACGTTATCCGTTAAAAAAAAAATGCGTTTTTTTTATGAGGAGGTGGATCTCCGTAGCCTTAGTTGGCTGCTTTCTGCCAGAAGACCCAGGCAGAAAATATCCCTAGTCATCCGTACTTGATACTGGACATGAGGCTTACAACTTCATACTGTAAAACACACACACACACACACACACACACATATATATATATATATTATATAATGCATATATATATATATAATACATATATATATATATAATGCCTAACAGATGATAAACAGGAACTGAAAAATAAAAATGAGAAATAGCTAAAAGGGGTAAGACACCTCATTAACTACATAAAAACGGTGCAATGCAGCAGGATGGAGGAAACTGCAAATAGTCTTGGTGCCTTATTGCCGTTAACTGTAATAGGATAGAAAATATTTGAAAGGAAAATTCTGAAAAAATATTGTGGCGGAGTAAATGAAGAAGATACAGAAACCTAAACGTCAGGGATAGTCTAGAAAACGTTTAAAGTATATATACATATTGTGAAATGAATATCATCCTTCTTGCTGCTCATTGTACAAAAAATATTCTCGTATTTTACATTAAAACAGCGTAATGGGCTCCATTTAGGAGGCAGTGCTCTGTAACCGCGGCAATAATCCTTCTGAGTTTCTCTTCTCCGGTGAAGAATTACATAGAGCGGAGATGGTTAAGGTTCTCGAAAAAAAAACGAGGTAGGGTACGGTTTCCTTGAGACGTTCCTAATCCCAAATATATTTACATCTCTATGTGTATTGTGTGAGTATTGATACAGTCAGTGTAAATGTTGTTGAGGCCAAGATTCAAGATGTGACCAGTCCACTTCTCCCTATGGTGTAACTTTATCTCAACCATATATAAAATTTCTCATGAGGGTGGCGCTAAGAAAAAATTAAACCCAAATTCATTAATTTTATAAAAATGGCTCTATTAATTAATAATGTATTATTCATACTACCGACTGCAATATTTACAACAAAAAATTAGACAAGAAATATAAGGTATTTTTAATTCTTGTTCCTTAACTTTTTTTTATCTTAACTTCATATCAACCGATAACACTGCACTATGTTGTTTATTTTTTTTTTTTTTTAACAGTTATGTTCAGTAAATGATAAGTTAGTGATGTTTTATGTAAAACTAAAACATACCTCATGATTTTGAATTTTTTTTCATCTGATTTGAAGAACAAATTGCTAAGTGTCAATAAATGAGGAAGAACATTACAAGCTCTTTTTCAATCTATTATACGCATGTTGGTTTCCTGAGTTAGTACGCCAACGTAAACTTTGATGTCTTGATGTATTTTATTCGATATTAATTGAAGCGTTGGAATATTTCATATTACGATTTTTTAGATTTTGATATCAATTCGCTAGTTATACTATCAGTAATTTACTGGATTTATCAACAACCATGAATTTTTGTTTTGCAGTACAGTTATGTAAGAAAGAATCTTTCTCCGAAGTTTAAGTAGTCATATGTTACTCAGGAGCGTTGAACGTTTATTGAAACCTTCAGCTTTTTGCTTGGGTTGCCATCCATTTCTTCGCACACTACCTTGGACGTTATCCATTCAGTATCAAGCTCCATTATTTGCCTTATATGACAGAGGATGTCCTTCATTAATATTACGAAAAGACAGGCTAGTTCCGCCCATAGCAAACTGTTCACCAATCAATCAACAAATTAGTAACCAGATAGTAGAGGTAATCTAATTTATTATACATTTCATTTAGTTTGTTTTAAGCGGCCTAGTTTGGACAAAAGCCATTCTGTCATGATGGGATATAGTTCAGAGAATTTAAGTCTTAGCTTGTGGCGACCATCTGAGCACTGATACACTCCTTTAGAATCTGTCACTCTAGGGTAGACCTCGACTTGTGGAGAGCTGTAAAAATCTTGTTAAAACGCTCATGAGTATTTGAAACCAGAATTTTATTCAGAAATTTTATGTTTTACAATAAGTGCGTAAATAATCCGCTTAGTAATTTTTTGCGCATTGTAATAGCTTTTTCGCTACTATGGATTTTACATTACTGTCGTAAATATCAACTGAAATCATTCTCGTATCGAAAAATGTTTTAGTACTCCTGACTTGTTTGTCGCTTTTTTTTTTGCTCTATCGGGTAAATATCTAAACATTTTCTAATAACCTTTGATAACTTTATATAGTTAAATCAGAGTAATTCTTGATCCTTCTACCAGTATTTGGGGCCCGGAATATTTATACATTTTTTTTTTTATTTATGTTATGTCAACTCTTATCGTAGTTTTGTTATCAAGCGAGAGAATATCTGGACAGTGCCTAACATCTTATGTTTAACTCGGATCATAGTAACACCATATCTTGGACACTTAATCCTCAATGCTGATTTTCTCCAAGCCTTTTACATTATGGTATTTGCAGGCATGACTGACTTAGTAAGTTAATTTTTTTTAAGTTAGGCAAACTAGAGTGATAAATGCATTTAAATTTAACGATAAACTAACAACAAAAAACACTTTTTTATAGTTAGATGGTTTCATTGCCAGGACTTGGTATGGTCAGGCATCAAAATTAGGCAGTTTTCTGGATCCGATGGCAGATAAGATTCTAATTGTAACACTGTTTGCTACTATGACATATTCCAATTTAATTCCAGGTATTTATACATTTTTACGATGACTAATGCTTAGATGTTAAAGCTATCATAAAGGTTTGAGATATTTAAATGTTCCTGCAGAGATTTCTTGAACTTAAAGAGATGATGAGCAAGGGGGTGTTCCGTAATTTTGGACCCTATTCTAGTCAGAAGCTTTCATAAGTGAGACGTTGCTATGGTATTATCGTTAATTTTGAAATTCAGTGCTGAACCGAGAAATTGTACCTGGCGATACTGAGTAAACTAGTTGGTCTGTCACAAAGTACACCTTCCAGTTGAGTTGCAACATCTTTTTGGACCTTCCTAACACACTCGGCACAGTTTGACTGTCAATGTGTATGTTCTTTCGTCATGTATATATCACACGCCGCTCTTCCAACACTGCATGAAATTATCTTACCGAATTTAGACCGTTTAATAAATGTGACAAAGAACTAATTCTAAAGATTTTAATTTCAAAGATGACATAAGTGTGTGTCTTTGTGCAGCATTAAGCCTGTGAGAGGCTGAACCGAGTATTTGAACCTTCAACCAACCCATCACAGTGCTCCATATTTTTTTTCGTCAACATTGAAGTTTATGCACTTAAAACAGTGTAAAACAATCTCTGGTTAAGTACAAGAAGGAACAGAACCAAGCCTAATTTCGCAAAATTGTTTTTTCATATCTCAAAACTCTGTTTATTTTAAATGCACTTTTACTTTAATATTATTACATTTGTTCTAGCAATACTTACTGGACTTATCATTACCAGAGATGTTTCACTAGCCGGAGCTGCGTTTTATATTCGTTACATGTCACTTCCTCCACCAGTAAGTTTAAGTATGTACATTGAATTGGGTGATAGAGATGTTCTTGTGTTTTACTTTAGAGAGAGGTGCATTAGATTTTTTAAGGGTTAAGGTACTCTGATTTCTACGCATTGTTTGCGGTTGAATGTCTCCACCACAAGCAGTAAGGTTTTTGCTTACATCGGTCTGAAATAATTGCAGTTTGTTGAATTTACCTTCAGTTTACCCGATTTTCACAATAATTTTTTTTTTTAAATCTCCGTATCACCAAAGTATTTTTCTATAAAGTATTATGGGTAAATCACAGCTAGAGTTTCAGTATGAAGAAAATACGATTACTAGTAGTAGATGTTGCCAAATAGAATCCTATTTGTGTATGGGGCTGGAAAGAATCTTCTTGATTGCCCCACCGATTTTTTCTGAATTTTTGATGCTAGCTGCACTGACTTTAACAACCAAGGCGCCCGCTGGAAAGCGTAGATGCAACATTAAATTTTTGCCAAAAACTCTCAAGTAAAATCCCAACCACATACATTACAAACATTTAGTTTAAAAAAATTGTAAATTATATTGAATAATAACTGAAATAAGTGATAAGTAAATTAGAACTGAGTAATAATCTGTAATAACAGTAAGTTGTATTTCACTAGGTTTATTATTTTATGTTAAAATTTTTTCAGAGGACTCTTCCGAGGTATTTTGATATGACTCACGCAACAGCCCAGCTCGCTCCCACAACAATTAGTAAATTTAACACTGTGGTTCAGTTATTAACTGTTGCAATCACACTTACTGCGTCCGCTTTCAATTTTGCCGATCACCCTATAGTGCCATGCTGCTGGTAAGTGTAAACATTTCTTATTGTTTACAGGTAATTGATAATGGCATGTGTAATCCAATGGCCGTTTTTATATCTAAAGTTTCTTGGAATTCACACAATCCTTGGACTGATTTTTTAAAATACAATATCACATTAACCTCTGGTCACTGGAGAGCGTTCCTTCCAAATTATGTTCCCTTCAAATCGCCAGTTCAATTGTTCAGCTTTTTTCTTTAAAATAAATAAATACTGTCTTAAGGTATATTGTAATTTTACACTCTCTAGAAAAAACCGTGTTTAGCCCTGGAAGCTTAGAATTTCCATACGGAATCGAAGATGTCCATGGTCGGCATACTTCTCGGCGTTTCGCATATTCACAGGCGGGGTAAACTTAGGAACAAAAATAAGTCCTGAACACCCATCGTTTGATTTAGTTGAGGCTTTTCGAGATGCTGCTGTTTCAAATCTTACTAAAGTAATCGTATGCTGTTATAGCCACACCTCAGAAAAAAATAAAAGAAAATTAATTTTTTACAAGCTGTCAGGAGAATGGATGGATACAACTAAAAAATTGATCTGAAATGCTCTTCTACTAAAGGAGTGATAAGGGGTGAAAAGCGAATAACCATGGAAAATCCTGAAGTGAAAGGTTGAATGGCGGTCAAACGGCATTTCCTTTTGATGCATTAGAGTGTTTCTCCTAACTCAATGTACGTTAGGAATATTATGTATGGAGGAGTAATTTACGAATTCATTGCCGATGAACGTTCCATGAATTAACTAACTAAAAAGAAGCTGTTCTTACATGGCCCGGCGTAATGCAGCTTCAGTCATTCTCAAACAAGTTTTAACTCCAGTAACACAATGCTTTGTCGAACACACCTCCTGGTTAGAATAAAAAAGGAGTTGAGGAATTTGTTGAGATGAACCTTTTTTTTTTTACATTCATTCTCTTCAATACAGACTTAGCCCCATCACACTATCATGTTTCCGGACATTGTACTTTCTTTGCAGTAGAAAATTTAATCCAGATTGATAGAGGATGAAATGTTTTAAAATTCCAAGTTTGAAAAATGTTTAAGTTTTAATGTCGAGAATAGTAAGAGTAAGTCGTTTGACTAATCAGATCTTTTTTTTTTTTGTTGCTTTATGTATTCCTTGAATATTTTTAGGCAGAATTATGTGTTTCATTAAAAAAAAAAATATCTAATTTTCCAGGGGACTGACCGCTGCGACAACTATTGCATCGGCCGCTAGTTATATTATCTCTAAAAATACATATAAAATTTTGAAAAATTCTTCGGCAAATTTGAAAAAATATGGACAGAAACGATCTTGATGAAATTACTTGTGGATTGATATCCGTAGTGCCATTAAGAACAAGACTACTCAATATCTTATAAGTTCAATTCATTAAAAGTTTCCTTAATGATTTTACATTGAAGTTTTCTTGTATTCAAATGTTTGGTTAAAAAATTATATTTTCATTTCTGGTTTTTTAAGATGAAATAAATTAACAAAAAACTTATATACTTAATTTACTTTATAATTTATTCAAATTTAGATATTTTTTAGATCAGGTGTTTTGGTTTATTTACGCTGGCTTCATTTATGAAATCGTTTTTTATTTTTTTTTTTACCTGAATTAATGCATTACATTATCCTTTTCCACTGAAGTCCTTCACTATTTAATATTTTTACTTTTTCTTGCTTCCATTGCGAGGAAGATGTAATCGTGTCAGTTTTGAAATTATCAGGTTTTGTGGTGATATTGAGTTCTCTATGATAGATCATGGACTTCGAGGGAGAGAGAGAGAGACTAAGGTGACTGCATTGCGATCAAAGACATGGGGACAAAGTGATGGGGGAGTGATAGAGTAAAGGAGACTCCTACTTCGAGTCTTTTTTCACGTGGTACCAGTGCGTTTTTGTAAGTCTGAGGCAACAAAGTTTTCGCGAGTGACCGTGCAATCAAGTTTTGTGCATGAAATTAAAATAATCAAGAACAGTCTGTGACCATTTAATTGTATTGGCCAATATCACTATGCACGGTGTTCCAAGGTATATGGATAACGACTTTTTCTCGGAAACTAAGATAGTAGAAAAAAAAACTAAAAAAATACGTGTCATCTTAGTTTTTTGTCAGAAATCCAAATTTAATTTGTAATTTTTTTTCGGTGCTTCCAGAAGCGAGATACAGGCACCCACTTCATTTTTTCAAATGGGGAGGTGTGGTTTTTATTTAAGAAATAGATCCCTCTATTTTTTATAAGAAAAATTTACTTGAACGATTTTTTTCTATGAGCGATATTTAACAAGTTCATTCATAATTCAAGTTCCAGTTCATTTCTTGGGCGTAACATTTATGACAGTCATTTGCAATTATTCTCATTACTAATATGACTTACTTCATCCTGTTCTCCTTTCATTCAGAAATTATTGATTTTGGTTCTGAATCATCAGTAGACTTGATTGATTTATAATAGGAAGTGAAAAACACTGAAGCCAACCAACATTTAATAAAGTATTAGTTAAATAATAAGTAAATTTGTATGTAATAAACGTTAGGAATCGCAGTAACAGAAGCTAGAATCTTAAAACTTGACTAGACTTTTATCTTGATTACGACTGCTTGGTACGCACCCAAAATATGTTAGTTTTTTTTTCTAGTCCCTATTTAAAGCAAATTTAAGAGCCTATTTAAAGTAAAACCAAACTGAATTCGCAGAAAATAATCGTAAACATATTCATTACTTATCAGTCACGACCGAAAAATATAATATAGCTTATCAGCACATTTATTTTGTATTTGTTCATAAACATATAAAAAGACAATAAATCAAAATGGAATTAATAGTTTCTTAGCTATTTACACCTTAACTATTTTATACCTTTTTCACTTAATTTTACTTTCGGTTACTCCAAAGCATTGTTATAATGGCTATTATATTTTGAGATCTTATGTTTTAAACATTAAAAAGTATCTTTAGACGCATTTATTAAAACTACAGAAGTTTGGAACGCCGAACAAAATTAAAGTATGTAATTAACTTGTATCATTTTTTTAATAATGATGAAATTCAACATACTTTTTTATGATTTAGATTAACTTGAATTATACCTTAAAAATTAAAACTTTTGGAAAATATGTAAAAAATAATCCAGATTTAATGAACAAATATCGATTCTTTCCACGCAAGTAATGATATGTTACACTTTAAAAAAAATAAGTTTAATCAATAAAATCAATTTTGCTTTACTTTCCTTTATATAAGAGGAAATATAATTTGCATGCACTTTTAAAAATTAAGCTTTGAGGTTTCCTCTACACAAACAAGAAGGTTTTTGGGCTGTTAGATAACGTGTATGGTTAATTCATAAACTGAGGATAGAAAGAGATCAAACTTTATATTTCGTTTGACTGCTAACACATGATCTGTCAATGAAGTTCAAGTGAAAATCAACAGGAAGTACACCTCTATCTTAAACGATTTTTTAAAGTGATTTTCTATAAAATGAACTCCCACGATTATTTTTTTAAAAAGTGAAGTAAAAAAAGTTATAAGTGCCATTTCATGTTAATTCTATATTTAACGCCTATTCAATAATAATTAAAAGGGTTGCGAAAATTCCGAGTTTGAAGATATTTGTTTTGAAGTGCAACTTTTAATGATAAATTGAATAAGGCCGACATCATTCACCGTAAAGTCGGGATAAAATAACAAAACTGACTAAAAAACAAGTTTTTATCCCAATTTAAGGCCACATCAACCATTCAAAAAAAAAAAAAAAAAAATTAAGAGAAAGTAAAAAAATACAAGATTAGTTTACGATTTCTTAAAAACTATGATATTACTTGGTTTCACATATTAGATATTTCGAAACCAAAATATGATTGTAAAATTTAGTTATAATGGAATGAAAATGTCTGTGATAAATATTTTTACAAATTAGATTAATTATTTCTGTGAAATTAAATAAAAATCAATGTGGCTTGACTAGATACAAACTTACTATTTATATACAGTTTCGGCATTAACGAAATGATTTGATCTATTTTTTTTTTTTGTTAAATATTGACAATTTCTCAAATAAGTGTACAGTTTTATTATATTTATTCTTATTTTTTGAAGTAAATAAGATAAATCAATATTAATACATATTGTTTACAAGTAACTGCTTATAGTTTCTTGATTAAGTAATACTATGTATTCGTATAAACACAGTATAAACGTACAAAATTTACCCACATTTAGGTACTCATTAAATTAAATTTAAAAATGATTAATTATTAAAATAATACTACCAACAATTGTTTTTATTTATTTTTTTAAACATACCCTAACATTATTATTAGAGCACAATAACATTAAAAAATGGCAGTGAAACAAGAATTTTATTTATTTATTTGTTGCAGCACATTTAGTCTTGATTAACATTCTATCTAAAATATATTCACGAAACAAAGACCAATTTCCATAGTACATAGATTCAAGAGATCAAAAATGGGTTAATCAGTGCACATAAATCAGCAATTTTCGTTAGAAGGAATAAATTCGAAAGAAAAGTAGTGTTAACATTTAAACACCCAGCAATAAATTTTTGTACTGACGGGAGCTTTAATAACTCTTCAATAAATTAAATTGCCGTGTACAAGTTTGCAAATACAGGTTAGAAACAATAACATTATTTTGGGTATTCTGGTAGTACAACAAGCCCCGGCCATATTGGCGTCAAGCGCAACTCCCTTTATGGTCTGGGGCTGTAGTGAAAACACGGTTAATTTTATGAGATGTGTATATTTTGCGTGTTATCAGATTGTGGTACACCACATGGTATGATGCATAATATTTCCAATATTTTGGACTAGAATAATAAATTAATTCCATTTTAACCTTAATCTAAATTTCTGACAGTGTAACTTTAGCCATAAATCTCGTGTAAAACACATACAACTTTTTCTTCCAGCAGTTATCACTAATCTAATTTTAAAAAATTTCTTGAAAATAAATGCAAAGGTAATCTTAGGTATCTTAGGTGGTAGTGATTATGTTAATAAGTCCTAGTTGAGATTTATGATTAGATTTTCGTTTTTGAGATGTTCTGCTAACAAACACCCTTATGATTAAGCGCCATATAATTTTTTTTTCGAGTACAGGAGAGGTTAAAACGTGTAACTTTGGTGAAAACAGAAGTTCAATAATTGGTACGATCGAAATAGTTTCTCTCACGACCTAAGAAAAGTTACTACAAATTATGCGAAATACACATAATTTCTTCTTATTGAAATTCTCATCAGCGCAGTTTTTTTTTTTTAAAATAAATAAATACAAGCGTTAGGAGGTAATTAATTGTATGAGTTGTCTCCTATAAAGTCTAAATAAATTTGCTCAGCCTTTACTGTAAATAAAAAAAACTTTCCCTGAGATCTCCAAGAGTAAAAAAGTTGCATTTATATACTGCAATGTTACGTTATAGCGCTGGTAAATGGTTACTGGCTTTGTAACTTCAAAAACGGAAAATCGGCCAATAGCTTCAAATTTCGCTTAGCAACACGACACCTTTCAACAAAATTTAAGCCAAAATCGATTAAACACAAATCTCTTAACTGATTTTTTGGATGTTCGATATGTTCTGAACTGATTCATGTAATTGCTTCAAACTTTCATTGCAAATTAAATGCGCATGTTTGTTTTTTAGTAATTTTTTTATTTATTAAAACATTCTTTTTTAATTAAGAGTATCTCTGCGAGATAAATGAAATTAAATTCACCAAAACTGCTTGACTGAAAGAGCGTTTTTGACTCGATAATTTTTGCTAGCGATTTTCTCGAGTAATGCTACAAAAATTTGCTTTAAATTTTGAATATCCACTAAAATTACATATGTAGCCATCAAGTAAATTTTTGTTTATTATACATATTTTATTTAGGGGTGCAGAGAATCACGCTTTCCTCAAAATTATTGATGTGATATTGAAGCCAACTAAAAGAGTAAAAATTCAAAGAAAATTTGGCCAGGCCGAAATTTGAAAATTATATTTTGTCATCTGTGTAAAACAGAATTTCTAGAAATGTATTAAATATATTTCTTTCTTAAATTCGTTTCTAAAATGCATTCGTACAATTATCACGCTGCGTTAGTTATATTTAGTATATGCCAAAGAAGTTACAACAAATTTTATCAAATTATTTATTTACAAATATTTGTACGAATTACATTTAACATTATGAATTTTAGGTTTTTATTGCTGACGAAAAACAAAAATTAAATACAATTTTAATTTATTAAATTCAAAATTAATTTTTGTTTTTGTAAAACCTGTGCTAACTGAAAACATTTATCACTGATCTCATGTTCTCAATAAATTAAAATCTACTACACACGTTATCATTTCTAACAAATTAATAAAGTCAGTTAATATTTACTTCTTTGCTTAACTTATTTCTAACATTAAATTGATGATGTGATCCACATAAATTACAGTTATTTCCGCTAGTAACATTTATATGATTATGATTTTGTATGTTAAGACTTTAAAATAAGTTTTTATTGTCTACATTAAGTTTGTGAACTTTACTCAAGCAAGGTTAAGTACAGGATTTATTAAATAATTCTGAATTCAA
>KQ034324.1:556741-600473 GCA_000181055.3 Rhodnius prolixus
ATTAAAGTTTGGATTTGTTTACTTGAGGGCGATTTTGTTGTTAACTTTTCTGTCTAGTAGGAGAGATGGAGGTCACTAAGGCGGCACGTAGGGTGGTGGCATGCGGTACGTCGGTGTAGGTTTTGGGCGGCCAGAGTCTCTTGATGTGGTGAATGGTGGTGGCGGCTGGTATGGTGTAGAGTCTTCTGTGTCGGACAGCAGTGCTGTGGTGGCTAGAGGTGGTCCACCGCTACCCACAACTCCACCCCCTCGTTGGTATTCCGGCGGCGGCGCTGGTGGCTTCTCTTCTTTCATTATCACAGGGCTTTTGTTAGTGGGTTCCGGTCGCTCGTCAAGTTCATCTTGGAATATAACTGGAATACCTTTGCTGCGGAATGTTTGCCTGTAACATTAAAAATGTTTTTTTCATATTATAAACTATCCACCGACTTCAGAAATAGATTTGTGACCTTTTTATTTAAATTTCATTTCTATAGTATCTAATAGCAAATAGTACCTGACGGAGCACTGAAATTAAAGATGTTTAAAAGTAATTGAAAATGGCTCTAAAAATTTGCATATTACATTGAGAGCTACATAATAAAAAATATAAACGAAAATATTATTATTATTAATTATTATTATTAATCCATTACTCCATTATTATTAATGGAGTTTCAATGAAAAGTATGAAGGCGGAATAGTTTAAATTTTCATGATAATTCTATGCTTAAGAAGTTAGGGCGCGCTGCCCAGACAATAGCTCAGCTCAGGACATCTTATGCCCCATTACAATCTCCACCATTTAGTTGGTCTTTATATAATACTAGCCTTAAACTCAGCCAAATTTACCATTAAATGTCATAACGTTATCATACAAAAAAATGACTACCTGTCATCATCATCTCTGACAGATAATTTTCCAGTGGTACGTCTTCTGTAGAGGACACATGCTACTAAACCAGCACATGCTAACATTACAGCGATCACCACGGCAGGTACCACAAGTCCAATCACATATTGATCACCATGTGAAACCGCAGTCACATCGTGTCTCCCTGGGCCTTCTGCTAAATCTCCTGAAGAGTCACCAGCACCAGATATTTCTGTTAGAGCACCCAAACAGAGTCCAGTAGGAGTCAATCTGGCTCCAACAACAGGAAACTGAGGTCCTAATGCATTGATTACTTCTGGTGTTATGCGCTCGTCGTCTCCTAAGAGGACCTATAAAATAATCCAAGTTAAATAGGCAAACGAATATTATAAACTTAACTTGGTTGTGACATCATAACCTCTTGCCTGTCTAAGTGCAATAATTTCCGTGTCTGGACAGGTGTCAGTGGGTAGACTTTTGTTATGCCAAGTGATTACGGTCGAGCCGGGTGCAACTCCGCTCAAGACTATTGCCTGTGTGTTAGAGTCGTCGAATAATGCTGCAAGTCTCTCAACGAAGGATCTCTGGACTGGCGGGCTTTCAACAAAGTGATTGTAGTCTAATGCTAGCCTCATACTGAATTCCACGTTGTAGAGGACACGCGGCGCAGGATGTACAATCACAACCAGGCCGTCCACAGCTGTAAGACCGCCAGTGTCTTCACATACCTGTCAATAAAATCATATGTTGTGAAACTTTCACGACTTTATTTTACTCCAATAATATCAAATTACTTTACAAATTATCTTCTGACTTAGGATTTTATTGTACAATAAGTTGTTCTTCTAACTGGCTGGTGGACCTGACATAATAACAGTGCCATAATAGGCAAGCGAGACTAGTTACAAATGCCCACCAGGTGTTTCGCCACCATTAAACTATAATCGAAGGTGTAACTTCCATTTTAAATTTAATAAACAATCATAAATCCTCAGAACTCAACTTGAACAAATTTTTCCACTATCGTACTACTGGTTCAAAAAACCTCAGAAATCTATTCAGTAAAGGCGCTTTTCCGGTCTTTTTCGGAATCCCAGAGAGATGTCTATAATTAAATTTCACATAAAAAAAAATCAACAGAAAGTTTTACAACAAAAAGTGATAAGTCGTT
This sequence comes from Rhodnius prolixus, assembly GCA_000181055.3. Classification (NCBI taxonomy): domain Eukaryota; kingdom Metazoa; phylum Arthropoda; class Insecta; order Hemiptera; family Reduviidae; genus Rhodnius; species Rhodnius prolixus. The sequence goes on from KQ034324.1 coordinate 558,766, forward strand.
ATGTGTATCCATATACGAAGTTGAAAGACATCTTTAAAAAATCGCTTCAGGAAGCGGCACTTGAGATATTTCGGCAGAAACCTTGATATTGTAACAGACTGCAAATCTAAGTTTAAGCAATCTGCAACCTAGGAGGAGTGCTAACAATATTGCATCACAGACACCCTGGGTATGAGTAAAACGATTTGTGACGAAAATTAAGGCATACGAAACGAAAGAAGTCTAGCCACAACCATCATGACATGCAAAATATGTAACTCCGTCAACTTACAAGTTGGTATTCCATTTGTCCTACATTGACCGGCATTGGGATACCGTAAAACTCTTGATTCTTGCTATCAAACCGTAGCCAATGGTTTGGTGGTACTCGCTGACGATCCATCGTAATAAGAGATAACTTCATATTTCTGGCACTTCCATCTTCTGGATCGTAAAATGAATCCTACAAAATAAAAGATAAAAATGATAGTTCTTGATTTTATTTGATGTGAAATGAATAAAAGAGAAAAACCAACCTCAGGCACTGAGAACACAAGTAGCTGTCCAACAGTAGCGTTTAGATGATCGACCTGGTTCCTAGGAACTGGGGCAAAATTGCTTGGCTTGGGTGGTACAAGGGGATCTCTTGTGGTTTGTTCACACTGCCCGGTGCCAGTCCAACTGACTTCAGTCACAATTAATCCTGGCAGAACTGTTCCTTTCAAACCATCCTCTCCGGAAGCAATCTGCCAAATAAAAGTCAGTATAGTATCTTAATTTAAACCTCCAGATATACCAAATTGATAGAAAACATTCACTTGACTTTCTCTTACTGCAATTATACAATTCTACACTAAAAATATTATTAAATCTAAAAATGTATTAAATAAGCATGATTTGAAGATAGATAATAAGGTCTATATTTGCAAGTTTTTAACTAAGATTATATCTCTGAAATTAAGCCCCGGGTTAACAGAAGAGGGGTGAAGCCTTTTTTTTTTTGTGTATGGAAATTCCGAAATATTATAGAATCTATTCTACAACAACGTGTAAGTGTTAGCCAGTAAAAAGTCATGTGAAATCTAAGATAAGTGTAGAGCTAAACCCAAATATTCGCACCCACTAACTACTTCTACAGTCCTTAAGGCAGTAGGACACACAATTAAGAGAGACAAAAGTGTGTGTGTTGTCCTCGATTTTGACATAAATGTAGATCAAAATGAGTTGATAATATCTACGGGAAATCAACCTTCTTGAGCTTCCTGTGATCATCCATTTTTTATCACCCCCCCCCATATATATATATTCACCTTGCGCTAAAACAACACTTTCTGTATTCAATGGATACCAAAATATATAGTTCCGATGAAAACTTTATTTGACTGAATCGGAATCTAGCAGAGAAAGTAATAAATCTGTTATCTATACTAATAAAAATGCCACATTTACTTTGTATAAATCTTCAATTTCCTTTCTAGGGCATCCAGCTCGAGACAATGTATCATTTGTCCAGGTGAAGGTAAATGGATGTTGGCCAATATTTAGTACAGTAATCTTAGAGGTGCCAGGATCGTTATAGAGTTGGGCAATAGTTTCAGTGAGGGCGATTTGCCAAGCGACTGTCGGGCCTGATGGCACCGTCTCCATGTTGGTTGTAATGGCGTGGTTGACATTGCGGCGGCCTTTGTGTTGTTGCACGGCAAGGTCAAGTCTGTCTTCCACACTCAGTCCGCCGGAGTCAGTTGCCAGGATGATGAAGTCCCACTTTGATACATGCTCCTCAAGGGGCCTAAACATTGACAATCAAATATAGAATGAAACAACACCTTTTTCTTAAGAAAGTCTTACAATTCTATTTTACGAACATTATTAAAACAAAGGTAAAGTGCAACACAAAAATTTCAAGGTGTACCTGAACAACACTGTCAGATAGGGTCCGTCCTCCACGCACGCTTTCATGAATTTGCATGAAAATTTCCAACCCGAACACTCGAGTTTCTTTAGTGAATCTTTAATAATAATAATACGACATTTCAAATAAAAATTATAGCTTTATACTAGTGTAATTAGAATCACAGGATTCTAAGTAAATTGAGAAAAACCAAATAATCCAGGTAAAAAAAAATAACACCAAAGCACTCGTCTATTCAAACCCTCTAAACAACCATACTTACAAGAATAATCAATACAAACGATTTTATAAATAATAATTAATACAATCAACTATGCTGATTTTCACACATTTTATTCATTTCAATATTAAGACGAATATAAATATTCATTTAAATAGAAAGAATGGCGTCAAACGAAAAATGTTACATCTAAATATCTTGACAGATTCCGTACGAGATCTTGGTAACGAAAATAAATGCGACAATGGTATCCAAAAGAAATTTAAAATTTTTGATTTTTAAAATAGTCTGCTTACACTCGCACACACCTTTTTGCTAAAAACATTGTTTTCATATAAAGGGAACTCAAACTATGTATTTTTAAAGCACAGTAAAAACATACAGTGCCCAAATCTCTTGAGTAACTTCGTCCAGCTGTATCCAACTGCTCTCTGCCAGACTTTCCCCGTTGGCTGTCTGTAATTGGAGTTTCAGATTTCTAGCGTTTCCATCTTCATGGTCAACGAAAGTGTTCTCAGGAATTTGAAACCTACAACATTTAATTTGGTAAGGGTAAGTATTATTAACTTAAGGGATTCTGAGATAACTGTTATAAAAAAAAAAATAGAATTTGAATACTGATATGATTTTCTTTTTCTATTATTACAATTCTAATTGACAAAACTTCTTCTCACATTGAATTTTTTATTATAAATGTCCAGATAACCTTCAGTGGACTGTTTTAAATTTAAATACTTAATTTGGATAAAAACACAGTTTTTCCTTGAAGATATCTTATCAATCTGTTAAGCAAAGGGTTCGCTCCTAGCCTAGGGGGAAAAACATTAAATATGAAGAAACGTCAACCTTTTCAACAAAATTTCTCAACTGTAGAAAAGAGATGTGATATTCAATTATTTTTACGCGTAAAAACCTATAATTCCACAAAAATAGAGTCTGCCTTCAAATACCGATCCTTTAAGAAGGTCTTTTTTACGCTTGAGGTGATAAATAAGGTCTTATCGATTTAAGCACTGGTTCACTTTATCTCGAACTTTTGTTTGCCAATTCAATTCAATGTTCCAAATTCTTAGTTAAGGCTGATTTTATATGAAAAAATTCACTGTTGAGAACCAAGCAGCGCTTCTTAAAGAGATTACCCTTAAATCAATGCACAGCAAGAAAAAAAAAAGAAGAAAAATAAGTTAATATATTTCCTCAAAACAATGGAGGCTTTAAAGTCAATATAATGCATTGCCGCTGGAACAAAGGCGCTGCTCGAAGTCTGTAAAAATAATTAAACTTTATTTTCTGTTATGATTTGTTTTCGCAACTTTCCGAAGAGCGACTCCAACGAATACTTTCTGCAGTTATACTTAATCATTATATTATACTTGTACAGTATACCTAATTGTCATACATAAGTGTAAATAGTATACAACGTTTAAAGAATCCTGTAGTTTGTATACTTTGAAAATCGCAACAGTAACAAAAATTTCCAATTAGTGTCAACTAATACTCTTTAATTTCAAAATTTTGGAAATAATTTGTTTCTTGAGATTGAGCAGATATTTGTCAATAAAAACAATTTAAAATGACAATTCAAAACAGCTAAAAAACTGGATTAAGTTGTTCAAAATAATAAAGTTGCTTACTTTAGAATCTTGCCAGCAGTCACAGCAACTTTCTGCAGCCTATGAACAATCGTTGGAGGCGTGTTGCTTACAGAGACAATTGCTTCATCTGTTACAGTAGAGGTTAGATTTGTGAGCGGAGGTGTTGGCTCTTCATTCCTTTCATTTTCTTCGTACGGGCTGTTCCACTTCGCGTAATCCGTACTGTCAATGTCCTAGGAAATAGAAGTTCATTTAGTAGCACTGTTAGAAGTAACACTGTAGTGTAGCCAATGATACATCAGATTAAAATAATACCGATCTTACTTTTGTATAAATTAAAGAAGAGGGCTCTGGACTAGGCACACTTAATGTAGGCATCAAATCTTCTGAGATGAGCACATCACTTTTATCAATATTGGGTCGCTCTGGTATCTGTAAACCAACAGACTTTAGTGTGGAATACAAACATAATGTTTTTTTTGTTTTTGTTTTTTTCCGCATTGACGGTAGAAACAGTTTAAATTTATTATAAATTACAATGAGTAATTTTTAAAGCTTTAGCTGGCCCTTAAATTGCCCTTTAGCGATAAATTAGGTAAAATATTCTTTATTTATTCAATAAACACAGAATTATTTGAAAAGGACTTAGCCAGACCCATCTGCTAAAAATACTACGTTAACAATATATCTAACTTGTGGCATTCTTTATTTTATGTTTTATGAGGTATAAAAATGAAAAGGTTCAGATAAAAATAAAATGTGTAAAGGTTAAACTCTAAACAATAACTACTTAAATTCATATATGATAAGTAACAGTTAAATAAAATAAAATAATTTAAAAAATTAATCTAGTCAACCGAAAACCTTCGGTAAGTTACTGCATTTTCAACATAGCCAACCAAATTTGTCCAATCACATCCATTTCAATAATCTAACATTTCCGAAAGTGACAACAAATCTTTTCCCAGAAAAGTTCTTCAATAAATTCTAAGAAACGGCGCAGGACCAAGAAATTGTAATTAACTTTTTTATCTTCATATAAGTAGAACAAAGAACAAGCGTAAATTTCAGATTAAAAAAAAAGTTTTATTATTTAAACAAGATTCCAAGTTTAAACGGTCGGGATGTTTGAGAAAGTGTCAATATATAAATCAGAACCCTATTTTAAAAGACTTTTTCCGGTAAAATTGTAGAATGCCAAGAATCCTTTTATTTACTTTTATATGGCAAAGATGGTGGCATTTTATAGAAATGCGGAAGGTTGCAGTTTCCTGTAACCGGCCAAAAAATAAATTTTCTTGGGTAAGAATTACAAATAAAGTTGATAGGCTTTAATATACATACATACATTATACACGATTTAACCATTTTTTGGGGGGACTATAGGTGTTGATGACGCAAGCGGATACAACTTTAAGCTTCCTGCGATTTTTCAAAATTCTAAGATTCAAGCTTTAACGTTTTCTCTTTCTTTCAAAGAACCTACGTATTTCCAAAGAAATTCTTTTTAAAAAAATTGAAAAATTGCCCTCTTTCTGAAGAGCAAGAGAAGTAAAAACAATTTATTGCTAGGGAGTCTACAATAAAGCACATTTACTCACATAAGTTGGAGTAGGAAGGATGGACATAGAAGGAATAATAGAAGGAGCTGATGGCCAAGAGAATGGAGGTAGAGTGTCTCCGTGATGGTGTCGGTGATGGTGTGAGGTAGGATCAGTATTGGTGAGCTCAGGTGATGGTTCAATGCTGAACGCTGGTGTAACTGTGTTTGGTACTACTACTCGCGGTTCGGGAATACCTTCATCACCTCCAATTTCATCGCCTAAAGTCTGAAGGTGAAAGGAACTGCCGACCTGTTCAAAAGATTTAGCAAATAATTACCTTAATACCTCAATACTTTGTATCTCAAAGATGTAAAGTTAGAGAAGTACCTCTCGCCTCTTTCTAATACCCACAGCCTCAGTTCGCAAGGTCCAACCTACTACAGGCTGTAATAGGGCTTTAGACAAAGAACCATCCCTTGCAATTTTTCTGATTCGGTCAATTAGATGTGAATATTTCTCCCACAGTTCACCTTTGCAACCAACCTGGAAAATATATATATAACTAGGTACAGTTATATACCGATATAAAAAATTACATATATAATAAAAGCTTATATGATGAAAGATGAAAGAAAAGAGCAACGTTCAAGGGGATGTCCAAAATTTTACTGCTATTTTTTCTTAACATGTAGTTATTCCATTCGAAACACCACCATGTTTCTAAATTTGTTAGACGAGTCAGAGAATCCAAAGAAAATACAAACCAATTTGTTTTTTACACTGCGAGTGGTCTTCAGATTTTCAATCGCTGTTTACAGGTCAACTTCTTTCTTCTTCCTAAACGAACAATGGAAAAGAAACGGCCTGATCTATATTGACCTCAGATCTGAACATTGTGAGGCCAGCACAATAAAATCAATATTTAATTTGCTAATGCGGAAAAGAGTTAAGGAAAACTTTAAGTTATAATGTGCCAGTAGATAATTAACACAGGAGTCAACCAACCTGCATCCTCTCTAAATGGAGCCTCTAGGCACTGGGCGATCCCTCATAATGAGTAGCCTCCCCATGTCATGCGGGAATTTGGTACAGGAGTAAATTCCCAACTTTTCTGGGGTGAAATATGGAAAACTAAAATGAATAACAATAATAATAATGATAATAATAATAAACAAACAAACAAACAAAGAGAACTCACTGAGCGAGAACCTTAGGCAAGGAACTAAAGGTTCGCCAAGCGGGGAAAATGTAAGTTCTGTCCCCTTGGAGTAGGACGCGCTCAATAAAGACGGTCCTTTACATTTTGTCAAACTAGATCGCAATTGCTAGTTTGCAATATGAGATCCTGTACCAAGCAGCAAAGGGAAGAAGATTACCCGGGACATAGGGGAGGGATAATTAAAGGTGGAAAAACATGGTCGAGGTCTAAAAAATTACGACTGGATGGATAGAGGCAAATGGAAGTATACGCATGATTGAATACAAAGACACTACTGATCGGGGAACCCGAAAAAATTAAAGTGAAAGTGTAAATGGAAAGAACTGAGAAGGCCGCATGAAATATCTCATAAGGAAACGTTCCAGAATGAATGTAGGTCCTATGAAAAATACACTGAGAGGATAAACGGTCGCGAGAAAAGGTTAACATCCTTTTCTCTTTTATAGAAACAACTCTTGAGGGTTTGCACAGAACCTAGAATCAAATAATTTTTTGCGACATCCTGATGTGAGGAAATCAGAGAAACAAAGGCCTGGGAATTATGTTCAAAGAACATAAGAAAATTACCAATAATATTTACTTGCAGTAAAAACCAAATTACCTGCCACTGAAGGACCGAAGATTCGTGAAAGGACTTCCTCTTAATGTTACCCGGTCCAGCAGTGATGTAAGAGTTAAATAAGGGCTCATCTTTTTCTTCCATTTGTTTAAGGCGTACCACTTCCTTAAAAAAAGTGAATTATTTTTTTAATGTTTATCCATTAGATGCAAATTAGTCTTATTATCAGATATATTCCATGTTGGGTGGGGTCAGAGTAGACATCTTTTTGGAGATAGCCAAGCACCATTAAGAATGACACTGAAGATGAAAGAAACACTCGAAACTCTGGTAAGTGAACTGAGGTCATAACCAACATGAAATGCGTGTTAAAATTAGTCATATAATAAAATAAATTATTAGTAAAAAAAAAACTCACTGCACTCAAATTAAAAAAGCCGGCGAAACGTTTTACAAGTTGAACTCTTTCACCAGCTCTGACTTTAGAAAGCTTCAAGTCCAGAACCACTGCCAGTACTGACTGTTCCTCAAATTGTTTACAATCATTCTGAAAAAAATATCTGAGTAGTTCAAATTTTTGTCCACATTAGAATATTTATATGAAAACTCGTACATCGCGATAGAAATCTAGCTAGAATCAGGTGGCAAGCATGGGTAAGATCTAATAAATACGTCTATTGCTTTGAGTCTTAATTAAAATAACATTAAGTCACAGAAAAAATGAGATAATGGTGTAAACCGATGGCTTCAGTTTTGGTGACATTGCGTAGGAAAAAAAAAACCTTATTCACTTCCATTTCATCGTCTCCGTTTGCACGATCCTAATACTCATTTAGGAATTCAGTACATATTATAACGGGCATAATAGCTATTTTCTCTAACAATTAGGCTGCACTTAAAAAAGTGCGGTAGCCTGACAGTCATTATTGATAATGGAAAACTACAAAGAATTAAGCGTTACGAGTCAACCAAAACGGGCTCTGACTGAGTTTGGGTTTTAGAGACCGCGAAAAAGCTTACAAATTGACTAAAGAATAGACCTAGAAGGTTGGGTAGCAATAAATTCTGCACTGGACTGTCGCGGGGAACCCCCAAGAGCGGAAGGTCCAGCAAATTGTAATCCTTTCGAAAGTAGATAAATGACTAAAGAAAACTGATGCCGTAGTTACTGGGCACCTTTCCTTAAAAAATAAATTGAAGAAAGGCAAATCGAGGTAAAAATATAAGGGGTAATGAGGTACTTTTAGACTTTCTGATAGGCCTAGCACAACTTATCTTTTCAGAAGAGAGAAAAAATTACTATTATAGATGATGATTATTGTCAAAGGTGCGGATAAGGCCTCCTTAGAAAACGCATTCTGGGAATCGGGTGAACATTTTTCTTTGTAAACGTTTGCATTTTGCTCGTAAGCTTTTCACTGAGGGAGCGGGAACACTAGCATGTGGGGTCAGTTTCAACTTCTGTGTTCAATCATAGTAGAAGATTTATTTAAGATGAAACCTCAGCCTACAGTGCACCTACTTTTGTCCTAACTGCATTATCTCCTTGAAGGATTCCAGTCTCAATGATAGGATAGAATAGAGTAGAATACCTTTGTAGCTAATAAATCTGGTGGTACGGATAATACTTCAATAGCAAACACATCCTTCACTGAATCTCTTAATACAGTATCGAATGCTTTCACAGTTACATAATGTTCGCCCAGATCTTGATCATTTGGAAGCCCTTCTAAGATTCCATGTTTCTCATCAAAACTAAGCCATTCAGCAAGTGGACCTCCATTTTCATTTGATGCCTATATAGAAGAAAACAAAAATAACGTTTTTTTAAAAATAAATAACTTAAGAAGAGTTAGGAAAGAAATATAAGTTTTAACATAAAAAAGGCAACTCAAATACGCTAATTTCAACTTCAGCAAAGATTGTGTGAGAAAAACAAGCTAAAATTATAAAACCGACTGCAACTAAGCAGAAAAACTTGCAGTGCTACAAGCGACAAAACACATTCTCAATTGTGGAGTGTAAAATCTGTTTCACATTACATTTACAGTAAAAACCTATTTCTTACAATCTACAAATTTAACACACTAACCAATGTAACAGGCAAATTTATGACGATTAATTCCACAAATAGAGGGGCAGAAACTGGACAACCGTATCTCATCATAATAACACAGCCTACTTTACCCCTCACACTTATCACAGCAGGGACTAATCTTGCAGAAATTATAAGAGACCATAAACTAACTCAGGGCTCCAGCTCTTTACTGAGACTTACGCATCACCAATTAAAGAGATACAAGAGAATGGAGAAATTGGTTGTGCCGTTCTGACTAAACATACATACAACATTTGATCGTGTTCGACTGGTCAAAATTTGAATCACACAACAAGTACGTCTATGCAAGCTTTATTAAGGGCAATTTCGCAATCAAGGAGAAAGAAAAGGGCAATAATAGCTTTTAGGATTCGGTAATTTGATCGACAATATGAAGTTTTTTGAATCCCTTCTGATGTCTGATTAGACATTACTCCTTTTATCCTTATTCTTTGGGCTTTTATTTTTGCGACAAAATCTGAAATACTACTGCACAGTTTCAATTTTGGTGAAGTTGACCAATTTTTTCGCGTGAAGTTTGCCGTGGTATACAACAGAAGACAATGCCATTTTTTAAGATCTTAGTTGTTGGTATTAAAGGTTGTAATTCTTTGGAAGTTAATCAGATGGATTATTTTTTTTAGTTTCCATAAAAACGCCCATTAATCATGCAGTTTTTAACAAATTGGGAACCTTCCTCTTTTGAATGAATGAATGATGAAAATAAATTTATTATCCTGGGACTATTGTCGCCTTAGAATAAATACATGCACAATTGGAGACCCTATTGGTTATTTTATTTGAAATGGAGCACCTCTGTATTTAGCTGATATCCAAGCTCTTTTTTCTGGTAGTGGTGACATAAAAATACTCACTTAACACAAGAACGTAGGATAACCTACTTCAAAGATTGGCGTCCCTGCAGGAATCCTTGCCTTAAAACTAAACATTACTTAACTGATACCCTTAACACTCATAACACGCACATTCTCACCTAGTACAGACGTTTATTCAACAAACCCACTTTTAACACTTAAGGGAGTCACAATAGCTCTTTTAGCAGCAACTGATTTGGCTTTAGAACCTACACATATTTAGAAAACCACAAATATTTGGTAAGACAAGTCGTTGTTTTTTTATGCAAAGAAACATTCTACTAAGGCTAAAGATTAATGTAAGATCTCGTTTGTGCAGATGAGACGAAGTGGTAGCCCACTGAACTTCTTAAGTTGGAAAAGCAGACTTTTCATAAACTTCATTAGAACATTTCACAACAAATTTGTCCAGAAAGTGATATCTAATTTTAAAAACTATACCATTTACATTTCTTTTAACCGAAATACACTACACACTACTAATCAACATTAATATTTACAATAACATACGAACCTTGTATCTGCCAATCTTCCCGTCGAAAGCATCGTTAGGAATCTGATAGTGGAACAGATACCCTACATGAGCAGTGGTATCAGGGATACCCCAGAGGCGTTGTAATGAATTCTGTAAAGTCTCATGACTAAAATCTTCCACAGTCAGTCCATTTATGTAAGTTATTAATAAAACTAGTACATTAGAATGATAAAACATAGTTAAACAATTGGGATTTAAATTTTACTCAACATTTTTCGCTAGTAAGTGTCTTATAAAATTCATGGTCAACTAAAAGTGAGATAACAGAATGAAGTAATGACTACAATGTAAAATAAGCAACCAAGGCGTACTTGAATCGAGTGTTGATATATTTCAAATTTATATAATGGTTGTTTGCAAATAAAAAATAACTAAAAACTAAAATAATTACTTAAAAAAATAAAGACGGAGAGAGATAGAAACTGTACGAAATGAATCATTCCCTGCTAAGTTAGACAATCGTAACCTGACGGTCAGTGTTGCCATTGAACCTTAATTTTTAAGCAAATATCACTGTAAATTTCTCTTGCAACGAATTGGAAACTTTAATTAAAATTATTTAATTTAATTATATCATTCAGATATAGAAACATTTTTGGCCCCAAAAAATAAATCGACTTTTTTTTTGTATATGGTAGAAGAGAAGGTAAGTAGTTGTAGGGAATAGGGCAAATAATAACAATATATAAAAAAGGCCGCACGGAAAATTCTGCCAAGTACAGAGGAGTCACACTAATTAGCAGTCTTAGCCTTTTATAAGGCAGAATAATCAAGCACAGATAGAAAGTGTAATGGAAAGACAACATAGCAGAAGAGCAATGTGGTTTCTACTAAGGTGGTAACTGTGCGAATCTTCAATCTCCAGCTATGGCCGCAGCTAAAGCAAAAAAAAAATTCAGGTCTTTATGGATACAAATTTAGCCCGGAACGTGGAAACATACGTGGAAAAAGCGTACAGATATGGTCCTTTATCTACACTATGGATGGTTTTACGAAGCTGTAATATCAACTAGCTACATTTTAACAGCTCTGAGTTTGTATGAAGATGGTGTTGCAATTTCCAAGCGTGTTCTTGATAATCTATTGAAATTAAATGATAAAAAGCGACTTGCTGTTCTTTTCTAATATGTAATACTTATAAAGTATAGTTCACAACGGAAAAAAATACTGTATTTTTTCACATTGCCTTCTGTATAAAAAAATCTGGCGTGTAGCACAATCGAATTTCTTTTTCAAATATTCACATTGTTCTGGCTTTACCACTTTCTTTTTCCAAACTTTAAAACATTACATTCTTATTATCATTATTTAGTTTTCGAAACAGTAAATTACACCGAAATGACCCTTTACAGAAAGTCAATGTTCATATACTAACATAACGATTTTTTTTTTTTGAGAAAACATGTTTAGATATTGTAAAAGTTACAAATGATTTATTGCGGACCTAGAAATTATGATTAACTAGATTTTCACTTTATCAGTCACAGTGCCAATACCGAGAATATTTGCTTTTTGAAAGGTATATGATCAGTAAAATTTAAGACATTGTTCCGGAAGTGTTCTTGTCTTCGGTTCCGTTTGAGCTAGTCCAGAATTTCTTCTTTGCGTCCTACAGAACTAGCCGAGTCTATTATTGAAAACTCCATTTCGATATCTGTAAGTCGAATGCAAAAAAATTTGAGTACAGACGGAAACCTATCACAAAATTAGTGTGTGCTTTTTTTCAAAAATAATTTAGGGTTTAATCGATCCCTGAAGCCTCGATTAGAATAATCGAGAGTTTAGAATATACGTAAGCACGAGCTTTTTGTGTGTGGTGAGGAGTCGATGTGGTTGTAATACAGATAAGGGGTGGATATTGGCGTACTATGTTAGTGTGGTAGTGGGGAGCCCCTCAGGAGTGGGGATACTAGGACGGACGTACATGATACTTGAGGGGTGTGAAGTGGTATATACCCCCAATATAGTTGAACCCAATACTAACTCAGTTGGCACTGAAACATGATAAGACCTGGTGGCTGGTCGCTTATATTAGGTGCCTGGATACTGGTACTCATCACTTCTTACTCTTGTACCGCATTGGTTTTCACCAATTCGTTTTATGTACGGTTGCGCGGAGATGGTGGTCAAGAAGCGGCTAGTCTAGTTGCTAAGAGGACGGGCTTTGATAACTTTGGCCCGGTAAGTATTCAATATTTACTGCATATATATCTACATGTTCAGAGAGACTTCCATATATGTTGACTGTCTATAATGAACATGTATGTGGACATAGCTCATATTTCCAAACTTGATGGCAAGCACTTTTTTCTCTAACATATGTTTACTAATGCTGACATATTTGCTGTGGATGTTGTTCGTTTTGATTATTAACTGCAATATCGCCAGTAAACATTACAAAAGGTAACCCATATACCAAACTAAATTTGGCTTGACATATTTTAATATATGTATATAAATTAAAATAAAAAATCTGATTTGAAGCTTCAGAGCACTTCTTCATGTCTCTAAATGATCGCCCATCTCTCAACTCCGCTAAAGTGGAATTTTTCTCAAAGTCCCTAATAAACATGAAGACTCTCTTATGTTTAATATAATTTACAAAGTTTACAGAGAATCCTTGGAGCAGTTTCCAAGAAAATCATAAAAGCAAAGTGTGAAACCTGTTCAGTAAAGTGGCACTTACGTTGGATCAATTTCTACCTTATTGAAGAATCCTAGGATGGCTTTGAACAAAATATTAAATTTGATCTTGCGGTTTTTCATTTTTGAGTTATAAGGGGAAAACATCACAAACATACCAATTTGTAAAAACCTCTTCTGGGGGATCTCAAAAACGTGCATTTTGGTGAAAAATCAAAATAATAAGTCTGTAAGAACACCACATTTCCTTTTGCGACAGGTAACAAAAAGTAAAAACCAAAACCAGTACACCATATGTTAATAAATGTCTGAAAATACTTTACGTTCTTTGACTCCTAGCAAGAGAAGGTTGTGGGGAGCGTGCTATCCCCGCCTGCTCTTAGAACTCCCCGAACAAAAAAAGTGTTTGACCAGCACACATGTGGTTATTGCAGCAAGATCTTAAAAAACAAATCAATAGTGAACAAAACTCAATTCTCAAAGCTCTAATATATGAATTTTTTTCAGACTGGAATTTTTACTAATCATATCAGTTCCTTTCCATGTTATATAAGTTCACTGTAATAAAACGAGAATTGTGGGAAAGTATGACTTTGTCTCTTTCCACCCGAACTGTGCTAAAGATTCTTAGTTCAACTTAGAGTGATTCTTGACAGTCTAAGATTCATCTGTTTGATGGTTTAGTCACTAGCGTATAGGATCACTAGGATCCGTGAACAACTGGGCCGCGCCAATTGCGGAACTAAGTATACAAATACAATTATGGAAATACCTATTACACCTCCCATGCTCTACACCGGATTGTTATGTCCAATTGGGGACAGGAAGATTTCACCTTAAATTAAGAATTTTTAAAAAATTATTAGGATGGTGACTCAAACTTCTTTCACTGCCAAATATGTGTTACTAAAGGCTGTTGGAACGTTTCGAAAATAGAAAGATCCCTTTTGACTGATGCCATGAGCCTTAGAGCTTAGTTGCTAGAAATAGGGGCGGACAACATCTGGAATGCTCAGGATCCTAATCCATTATCCAGTTCATAACATTCCATTCTGGAGATAGGGTGAACTGGGGACTAAGAGTACATAGAGTCATACGCAGATCAGTAACCAAAAACCACTTTTCCGTATTCTGGAGACCTCTAAAAGAGCGTGCATGCGTATGTCAAACTTGCAGCTGTATGCTAATAAGAAAGATATGTAGCCAAAATACTGAGTTCAATTGACCAGAAGTGCCAGAATGTAGCTTTCAGGTTTTGCAATATTCAACAGGCACCCGTTGGTGTCTAATGTTTCTTTGAATTCGGAATAATGACGTCTAAGTAAGGCTACCATTTTTAATTAGATTATTTATTTTTTTGTCAAAATACAGAAGATTCGCCCTTCCCTTATTAGACGGAATTAACTTCGCAACATTGTCTTTAGAAAGTTCTAAACAAGAATGAAATATTAGGAAGGGCGTAAACTAACTGGCAGAATTGTCGAAATTGCTAACTTCTTTGTAGTCGTATGTCGGCCGAAACTAGCCGCAGATTTATTGCCTAGATCTCTGTTCTGTCAGTCTGTGAAATTGCTTCAATAAATCCAGCAGCATGACAGCGTTCTGCTAATATAACATGTTCTGTCTATAAGGTCTAACGCCTGTCTGGAAACCTCACAGAATGAATTTACAAATTTCTCTCTAAACCTTTTTCATTGGGTCTTATGAAAATTGTAGATAAAAACAATGCAACCAGTGTATCTAATGTTCTGGGATCTACACTTTTGTAGTTTATATATTAATGAAATCTCCAAACTGCAGTAAATATCCTACCTGAGCTCTGTGTGATGACACCGCTTCCTTTATTGCTTTGGATAAAGTACACTGGTCATCTTGCTACATCTTTAGATAAGAATTTTAATTGTGGAGTATAAAACCAAATGAAACTAAAACCGAAGTTATTGTGTTTCATGAAAATAAATATAAATACAACTTTGATAAGTTTTTTGTTTTTGATTTGTGCTTTGTACTTGTATAACCCAAACACACAATCTAAGCTAGTTTTGTTATGATGGTTTTGTTATAGATTTTAATAATTATTGTAAACAATTATTACCATATAATTGCATTTCTTTCAGCCAATAAATATATAATTTGACCCACAAAATTTAGTGACAGATAGCTAAACGGAATCACAAGGTTTACTTGCTTCAACTAAGAGCTTTTTAATAAATAGTACTATTATTGACAATAACGGGAGATATTGCTGAACAGGTGAAAAGCAAACTAATTGGAATGACTGCCTGAAGTGTACAGTCTGTACTACAATACTGCTTTAGTCAATGTTTTTATAACATCACCTGTCAAGATCAGGCTTGTTCTGATAAAAATTGATAACAATAATGTAGATAACTGAGAAAGGGACGCTCTGGCCGTGCACTTGACGCTGACAGTGCGTCATTTAGTACGATATTTCTAAAACACCCACAGTACGACTACCTCATTTTTCGACCACCAAATTTTATGTTCTCTTACTTTGAAAGCTGCGTTAGTGCACAATGTTTTTGTAACTGAGTTTGAATATATTTTCTGACAGCGTATATCTATCAGCTCAAACCTTTGTTATTGCAGTGAAATACCTAACCCTTTGAGTCCCTAGAAATCGTAAACTGTTAATTTTGTATGAAGCAGTAACTGCGTAACTTCTTATGAAGTAGTAGACAATTACGTAGGTTGATAAAACCTCAGTAACAGAAGCGTAGAAACTTCACCGCTAACAAGGAGAGCGGCACCCCTTCAATTTTGTTCCAGAAACTTATTCTGAGGGAGCCGAACATTGCATTCACACTACTAATAACTAGATAATATGTATTTGCAACAATTTTGTTTAAACATATCCTTTTTCCTTTTTCGTAAAACATCAGTTGTTGTGGGGCAGACCTCGTAGCCCAACAATATTGGTAAAAGATCAACAGAGGATTAGCAGTATTCCATTCCTCTTTTGATTCGTTTGCGATAATGTAGGATCGGGGAGTAGAATGCATTACGTCGATGCTCACAGTCTGGTGAAAGTATTTTGCAGTTTCGGTCGTTTTAGACTCAGACTGTTGTCAGTCTTATTTTTGTTAAACTTTCGACCAACCTACTAAGTCATCTTCAGGGCTGTGGAATATATTTTTTCCTTTTGTTGATTAATAACAGAGATGGGCACTGATTAAAAATACAATTTAATAATTAATTTAATTGATTAATTTTTTTTTAAATTTTAATAAGAATTTAATCGGCGAAATTAATCCTACTTTTAATCATTTCTCAATTTCATGAGAAAGTAAATTGAAACTGTCGAATATGGGAAAAACTATTCTAAAACGATCTTAACTTAATGAAAAATTTATTGAAAATTGAGAATATTTTTTTTTTTTTAAATAATTTGTTAGCATTTTTCTTCAATATCTACGTAAATTAATATTATTTCTAAAATAACTAAAAATGTTATTAAAATATGATAAAATAATAAAATATTTAGAAAAATAAGTGATAGTTATTGAAGCACCATTGTTAATATACTTTGACCAGCCATGAATCATTTTCATTGGACGGGGCGTGATTACCATAGACGTGGGCATGACCTGCCCACAGTCTGCAGTCATACTACATTGTAATTGGCCAATACATTAAACCTAATAATTTCAATGAAATAACTAATTTAACAATTTATTTCCAACATTTCTCCCATAGGTATTTGATATAATATAGATTGAAACAAGAAAAAAAAAAAACATTAAAAAACAAAAAATAATATTTCTTTTGGAATAATACTCTAAATTTCGGTAAAGAAATCATACAGCTCTGATAAATAAGAAAAGAGATATAAACGTTTGAAATTTCTCCGAATTCGAAACGAATTTGAAAACGTCCAAAATTTAATTTTGAATATCTCACGAATTATTATCACTAAAACATTGCCATTCTTACCACATTTAAAGCTAACTTTTCACAACATTTCCGTAAAGAAATCATTTAGATCTGACAAATACAAGAAGACATATAAACGTTTGAAATTTGAACGAATTTGAAACCTCCAAAATTTAACCTTTAATACCTCGTTTACTATTATCTCGAGAACATTGCAATTTGTGATAGTCACACAGCTATGTATTCTCTACATTTCGGTAAAGAATTCATTAAAATCTGATTACCACGAACAAGGATATACACGTTTGAAATTTCACCGAATTCGAAACGAACTTGAAAACGTACAAAATTTAATCTTGAATATCTCACGAACTATTATCACTAAAACATTGCCATTCGTACCACATATAAAGCTAACTTTTGTCTACATTTCCCTAGAAAAATCATTGAAATCTAACAAATACAAACGAGGATATAAACGTTTGAAATTTGAATGAAGTTCAAAACCTCGAAAATTTAACCTCCAATATCTCGTTAACTATTATCTCCAGAACAATCCAATTTGTGCCAGTTATGCATCTATGTATTCTCTATATTTCGGTAAAGAAATCATAGAATTCTGATAAATAAGAAAAGAGATATAAACGTTTGAAATTTTACCGAATTCGAAACGAACTTGAAAACGTCCAAAATTTAATATTGAATATCTCACGAACTATTATCACTAAAACATTGCCATTCGTACCACATATAAAACTAACTTTTGTCTACATTTCCCTAAAAAAATTATTGACATCTATCAAATACGAAAGAGGATATAAACATTTGAAATTTGAATGAATTTGAAAACCTCGAAAATTTAACCTTCAATATCTCGTTACCTATTATCTCCAGAACATTGCAATTTGTGCCAGTCATGCACCTATGTATTCTCTACATTTCGGTAAAGAAATCATAGAATTCTGATAATTAAGAAAAGAGATATAAACGTTTGAAATTTTACCGAATTCGAAACGAATTTGAAAACGTCCAAAATTTAAACTTGAATATCCTACGAACTATTATCACTAAAACACTGCCATTTATACCACATATAAAGCTAACTTTTTTCTACATTTCTGTAAAGAATTCATTAAATCCTAAGAAATACAAAAAGAGATAAAAACGTTTGTATTTTGAATGAGTTTTAAAGCTCCAAAATTTAACCTTCAATGTCTCGTTAACTATTATCTCCAGAACATTGCAATTTCTGCCAGTTATGCACCTATGTATTCTCTACATTTCGGTAAAGAAATCATAGAATTCTGATAATTAAGAAAAGAGATATAAACGTTTGAAATTTTACCGAATTCGAAACGAATTTGAAAACGTCCTAACTTTAATCTTGAATTTCTCACGAACTATTATCACTAAAACACTGCCATTCGTACACATATAAAGCTAACTTTTCTCGACATTTCCGTAAAGAAATCAGTGATATCTAACAAACACATCTCCTTTAGTAATGCAACAATACAAAAACAGTTTAAATTATAAAAACCAAACCAATGTGTAACGATAGTATGTCAAGAATTTTGGTTAGAAGAGCGCTAAGTGAATTGCTTGAATTTATAAATAATTTTTTAAATAATCGACTTCTTGAAAAAGGTACACTAAACTTCTAATTTGTCTTCCTCTCCAAGTCGTTAAGGCAGTCGCCAAGTCGTCGTAGAATCAGGTTATTGGCTCACAGTTTCCGAATCTGTTAGGGGGAATTTTCTCTAATTAGCTACTACTTTTCCCTTTTTGAATGTTTAAATTTCATATACATATTTTACAAGTGTATAATGTTCATCTGAAACGTTTTTCTGGAAAGTTATTTTAGAAGCGTTACGGCAGAGGAGTCATTGTAATAATTTCTCTGAAGTGCATTTTAATATATCGAATAATTTTTCGATCGCAAAACTGCTGTTATCAGCAGAATATATCTGTCAGGGTGTTTAGTTGTGCATCTGTAGCCCAGCTATTCCTAATTCACAATCGGTACCACCATAGCGGTGCTGTGGGAGGAAATAACTGTGGGCACTTCCGTTTCAATCAACCTTGAATGAAACTTCTATCCGGTTTAAATCTCTCTCAGTGCTTCATGGAAGCAAGTATATAAACATATTTTAAAAATTCTTTTTTGAATGAAATATTTACATAATACCGCGTTGTTTTTTTGACTGTCTTTCAGCTAATTTTCTACTTATTAAAAATGCGCCGTTGCTTTTTCCATAATCTTATTGTTTTCTTATTTTTCAAAATCATTTCGACATGACGAGAAACCAATTAATGTTCGATTTTCTTTTATAATATCAAACTAGGACAAAGCTGTGACGACTCGAAGGAATTTATGCATTTAAAGTAAAAACAGTGCTAGTGACATGCATAACTTTATTTACATATTTTTTAATGGATGTGAAACTTTATTGATTGCATAATTATGAATTTGAAATGGGTGCACAAGCCCGTGTGGACAAAATAAATAAGCATCTGACATGGTGATCGAGCAGTTTGTATAAGGTGAACGATGAGAGGCTTTAACTTATTTGATAATAGAATTCGTCTTTAGCCTAGAAATCACACTTACAACGCAAAATGACAGTAAGTGAAGTTATCGTTAATTTTTTCAGTGTAAAAGTGTAAATGGATTTAGGGAACTAAGAGTACCTAACTCTACACAATTCAAAATAAAGTACTGTCTTGTTTTGTTTTTCTTTTAAACAAAGTCTTGCAGTAGCCCAAGAAAAATGCATCTTAGTGAACAAAATTTAAAAAATGTTAAACAAAATAGTTTTCAGTTCACAAAAACTTAAATAAAATTCTGTTTTTTGTTTTTAAAACTTTCCGGTAGGACAGTTGTATAAGGGTTGATCGTCAAAAAGTGCAATTAGGTCGCTCGAATTTGGGAAAAGAACTTAAAAACCATTAAAAAAAAAAAAGGAATATATTAGCTAAATTAACCAGCAAATTAGTAGCGGAGCTAGAGTATTATGTGTGAGATCGCTTGAATTTTGAAAACGAACTTCAAAAATCGAGACAAAAGCTGGGCAATTTTAAGGAAATCGACCAGCAAATTAGTCTCTTTTAGCATTCACTACCGATACCTGCAGCAGAGCTAGAATTTTGGGTCTCACTAATTTTGAAAGAAGACCATAAATTAATAATTAATTTAAAACTAAAGAAAGAACAGATATTAAAAAACTGCGTATTTACATGCAGAAAAAAAATAAAGTAAAAGAGAAGTAAGAAAAAAGTATTTAAAACTGTTTATTTTTATATTTCAAATAGTTTTTGTAATATTTATGTTCAATCTACTACTCTACAACTTTAGTTACTTTCGTTGATAAAGGCATAAACTTTAAACGTCCAACAAATAGGAACAAACATGTATAAATTAAAAAGAGTGAGAATACGTTTTTTTTATTTTTTAGTAGGGAATGAAAGAGATGACTGGAGATCAGTATGGCAAGCCTGAGCCAGAGCAGTGATGTGATAAAATTAGGGTTTAAAAAAACAGATGGTTTGTGATTGAGGTGGGTGTAATACTAAGACTGCGAACTTAATTGGGGCTGAAGGGAGAGGGGTCGCACGGCGGTCGAGGTGGCTAGGTCAGGGTCAGAAACGCAGCGCCTCCCCCGGGAGCGGCAACCTAAGCAACGTCACTGCCCTAATCACTCATACTACTTTCGTTCCCTTACTGCTATTTAAACAGCCAAATTTTCTTCTACTAGTGTTCAACAAACATTTAGGAGATTATCTCTTTTCAATTCAAAAAATCTTCTCATTTTCCTGGCTAAATGAATCAACTAAAAGTCTAAATCAAAATAGCGTGATTACAAACTTTAAGGAAATCCATTTACCATTTTCGAAAAAATTCACCAAAAAAAAAACTGAAAAAGTTATTCTACTCGTATAATGTGGCTCATTTGATCAACCAATTATGTTCCAATTTTAATGATTAATTTAGTTTCTATTAATATTATAAAGCAGATAAGTCCGAACAATTGCCCTCTAGGGAAAGCCTGCTCCACTGTGCATGATACTCCTGTGTAAAGTCTTCTCCACACAGAAACCCATTAAAATGATATGAATTTAAAAAAACAAATTGGAAAATGTTCAATTAAATGTAATATACTTGTGTAAAGTGCGCTTCAAAATTTACAGTAATTTCTAGTTGCCCTTTTGTAGATTAAATCACAAATATCGGAAAATGTTATTCAGTTATTACATATTCCTCAATTTCAGAATTTTCTAAGCAAATTTCTTATTAATTTTAAACAGAAATTAGAACTATTCAGTATGTTGAAGTCACGCATTAAATAACATCTTAACTTATCCCTGTCGTCTTATTGAATTTTACTGATGAACCTACATGAATATAATGTATACAGAAATCATTAGGGAATACTAAAACAATAGTTCTGCTATTTGGTATTCAGATGGGTTGATTTATCTCGTAGCATTTTTCTACGAGGTGTTCTCTACTCTATGCAAAGTCTCTACAGCTAATATGAGGGGGTAGTAATATAAGGCCAGTGTGACTGTGTTTGTGGGCGGCACATGTGACAGAAATTAGAGATTATGAGTAGAAAGTATGAATCGAATTACAGGTGCATTAATTGAATGAACAATTATTTTGCTTTGTATCTGTTTGTAGGTTCTAGGTTCACAAAATGAATTTCATTTTGTACATCGAGGTTTGCAGGAAGCGAGGACCAAAAGGAGCATTCCTCACACTAGGCGGCTCAAAGTAGATCCACTTGTAAGTTGTCAGCTGTATTAATATTATATTAAAAATGTCTCTCCTTTGGGTGAGATGTGATGAGGCAGCTTCTAGGCTAATATAAACACCTCATCTCGTCCATTCTTTCAAAATGGCTTAAATATTTAATTTTTTCTTTTATTATTCATCGTATTGATTCTGATCTTGGTTCAATTCATTACTTTTCCCTCCTGTACCTCACTCTTTACAAAGATCTTCCCGTCCTTTCATTTAATATTAGTCCACTTCCCTGATAACCTTTCTTTCGCTGGCTATTGGTCCTTAAAATGTTCCGGCATGTACATTACTTCTTGGCACCATTTTTACCTCAATTTATAATTTGTTCATCATTACTGCAATATGTCGTTCTTTTTGGACATCAAAGGTAGATCTTTTTCTTTCCCCAACTATTTTCTGTAGTCGCATACATACTTCAAAGTGACGTTGCTGAATTTCTCTCGCTGTTTAACTGTGCAGATCCTTCATTTATTGGCTTTTGCCTGATGTTGAGTGTTTTCAATCATGAAACCAGTTGCAACGATTTTCGCTCTGTATCCATCGCTTATAAGCGGGTCTTTAGTTAAAGAAACCTGTTCCTCGCTACTTAGTTTCTTATTTGGTTCCTCTTAATGGTCTTTTTATTTTTATTTTTTAATTGTTCCTCGCGCTCCAGGATGAAATATACTCCTTTCATTCCAAGTTGAACTTTATGTTAATTGCCCCTGCATGCCTATGCCGTCTTAATAAATCTGTCCAGTTTCCCTTTCGTTTGAGAAATCGTAATCGTTTAATTTCGAAATACCGGGTAAATTGCGTACTGGCCCTTATCCTGGAGAAGTAACTGCTCCGTTAAAGGACACAAAGTTACGCAGTCAATGCCTTGGACTTGTGTGACTGTTGTATATAGGGCCCTACGCACTATGTTTCTACAATCCGTGCATGTTACTCATTTAAGCTAGGTCTCCTAAATTCGCCCACTAAATAATTTTATTGGTATATTTGCCGTAAAAATATGTTTTAGGTACACATGGCAGTACAAATGGCAGGCTTTAAAAGAGTTAAACGTGGCTACAAGCCACTTGTGGTTGAAAATTTAGTGGGAGAAATGAAACCTGGCCGAGATCCGACAGACCCCTACTTCCAGTTGCAATGGTACCTGAAGAACACTGGCCAGAATGGTGGTAAAGCTAGGCTAGACTTAAATGTGGAGGCAGCCTGGGCGCAGGGCGTCACCGGCAAGAACGTCACCACGGCTATCATGGACGATGGTAAGGCAAAACTTGTTTCGGCAGAACTTCCATTAAAACAGAACCAATTGCAAATACCAGGATTTTTCCGGTTTTGCTTTATTTATCACCAATCACAGACACGTAGAGCCAACTTTTCCGGGCTCCTGAGATGTCAACACGTTTATTGAAGGTGAAAACCTAATTCCGATTGTTGAAAATTGACCTGTATTTCAGCAGTAACAGGAGGTCGGTGTGAATTTTTAATCCCACATTGGATTTTAATTAAAAGTTGTCCGATCGACTGGACTGTAATGAAGTAATCTGAATAAATGTGCACATGTGGGCTAAGTGGGTTTGTCTGTTGCAGGTGTGGATTACATGCACCAGGACCTCAAGTTTAATTACGTGAGTATCGATGTGGGCTGACAGCCGCTCTGCCAACTCACCCCCAGCCCATCCAGCTATTCCCAACATTCGCTTGTTCACGATTCCCCTCTTAACATACTCACACTACTGGAAACAAAAAGAATTGCAGTCACGGCAAAGTTTCGAAATTGACTTTTAGCAGGAAGTACAGTGGTATGTAAGAGAGTTTGGGGATACGTTTCATTTCAAAAGGGAAGTTCAAACTGGATATTGCTACGAGGTGCTATCAGCGAACTATGTAATACTACAATTATGATCACATTTGAATAACCAGGCAGCCATTATTTCATAATATTGACAAATTTTCGAAGATCAGCCGTTATTTTGAGAAAACCGTAATGAGAATATGGTTTTTCACACACGACCTTTAAGTGATCAATCAATGAAAGTGAGTTTGAGAGATTACGAAATTGAGTGACTGAGTTAGTAATGAGAAAGAAGAGAGTGCTTAAAGATTGACTGATTGAATGAGTGAATGGGTAACGGAATATTAATAGAGTGTCACAATAATAAGTATTAGTTGCGGGTGTGTGTGAGCACCTAATTGATTGATTGAGTAATGAGAGAGTGACTGGGTGATTGTGGGAATGATAAGGCGATTAAATGAATAAGTAAGCCACTGGAATGGGCTATGCCTCTAAAAAATGATTCTTGTAAGACATTAGGTCATTAGGAGTGTTTGTCAGAATACAAATTTTAAAAAATATTTCAATTCAGTTCTTCAAAAAAAAAAAAAAAAAAAAAAAAAAGAAAGAAAAAGAAAAAAAGCGTACTAAGCAAAAAAATATTTTTTAATAAACCTGTACTTCCAGAGAAAACTTAATTTTGAAATTTTCAGTTGATAAGCAGTTACTTAGCCAAGTATGTGCTAGTAATAAAATTCTTGTAGAATAGTGAGACATTGCTTTTGCTTTGTGTATTTTTATATATTTAACATTTTTATAATATTAAATTTAAAATATAATTTAATATTTTGTATATTTAACGTTTTTGTGTATTTTCATAGAATGCTAAGGCAAGTTACGATTTTAGCAGTAACGACCAGTTCCCATACCCGCGCTACACGGACGACTGGTTTAACAGGTAAGTCTTCAAGCGTTGTAATTGTTACTTAATGTATTTGGCTAAGCAGCAATAGTAATGGTTGATTGGTTAATTGTGACAGCCACGGTACGAGGTGCGCGGGAGAAGTTGCCGCAGCCAGGGACAATGACATCTGCGGAGTGGGCGTGGCCTACGATTCAAAAATAGCAGGTAGATAACATTGTACACTTGACTGACGCAATAAATACAAATTCAAAAATTTTAATCTAGGAGCACTCTCATTAACCTTTACACGCGATTATCTCTTGTTACCTACACTTAGTCAAAAAACTTGACAAAGGCTAGGGCTAGGCAGTATTCAAGTAATTAACACAGCTGACAGAATAGAGTGCGACCACGTGAAAAGTTCTCGGCTAGCTAGTGAAAAATAGTTTTTCAGTTTATAAGTAGTTTTGTAATATGAGATGGATCTTAGAATTTTCTATGTTGAAACTAATTACAAGCTATCTTGGATGGATTCTTATCGGGAAAATCACAGATCCAGCCAAGAATAAATGTAGCTGAGTTCCTAGTGCTGTAGATTGTCCCCTCAGGAAGCCAAGAACTTATTCGGGTGAACATCAGTATAAGGCCCCACCTTGAAAAAAAAGACTTGTTACAGACACATTACAGCCTGAACAGTCTAAAAATTGTGGAATTATTTAATTTTATCCAAAAGTGCGCAGTTTAGAATTGATTTACCTGTTCAAGGAATCAGGATGTTGGACCAACCGTACATGACAGACCTGATAGAGGCTAACTCCATGGGTCATGAGCCTAATTTGATTGACATCTATTCAGCTTCCTGGGGTCCTACTGACGATGGCAAAACTGTAGACGGACCAAGGAATGCTACAATGCGGGCGATAGTCAAAGGTGTCAACGAAGTTAGTGTTTATTCTTATTTAATACATTGGGTTTAATAATTTCTGTGAATATCTCAAGATAACCAAGCCTTTTTATTCAAGTCACTTACAAAAAATACCTGTTCCCTTAACTGTAATAATCCAGGGTCGCAACGGTCTTGGAAACATATACGTTTGGGCAAGCGGTGATGGAGGGGAAGA
The DNA here is from genome assembly GCA_000181055.3 of Rhodnius prolixus. NCBI lineage: Eukaryota > Metazoa > Arthropoda > Insecta > Hemiptera > Reduviidae > Rhodnius > Rhodnius prolixus. The sequence goes on from KQ034324.1 coordinate 584,430, forward strand.
AGATGACTGTAACTGTGATGGCTACGCGGCGTCCATGTGGACAATTTCCATCAATAGTGCTATCAATGATGGACAGAATGCGCACTATGATGAAAGCTGTTCATCAACGCTTGCTTCTACATTCAGCAATGGAGCGAAAGATCCTAATACAGGCGTGGTAAGTAATTTTGAAACCCTAACTGTCCAATAATTTCAAGAGACCACTATAACTTTTCTTATCCGTTTAAAATAATTCTGATACTATATACATTACCTCCAAACATTACTGGTCGTTCTTTCTGAGGGCGCTGAACGTTTGACATTATTATTATTAGAGTGTGTTCTCACACTTGAGTCTCATGCTGGAGTGTACACCCATTTTTATTCATTCACCCACCAACTTTAATATTTTAACAATTTTAATACTTCCGAATTTCTTCAGTGAAAAAGGTTACGAAATACGTTCCAAGAAAAGTAAAGCTAGCTTGCTTATAAAGAATTTATGCTCTGTTTCAGGCAACCACAGATTTATATGGCAAGTGCACAACTACTCATTCTGGCACTTCGGCGGCCGCCCCTGAAGCGGCTGGAGTGTTCGCGCTGGCTCTGGAAGCAAAGTAAATTATTTGTTTTCATAATTGTTGGAGAAAAAAGTAAATTAATATATACTTCAGTTTGAATTATCACGAGACCATGTCGTCTAATAAATTGTTTCTGTTATGTCAGTACTCAACTCACATGGCGAGACATACAACATCTGACAGTGTTAACGTCAAAAAGAAACTCCCTTTTTGATGCTAAAGGTCGGTTTCACTGGACAATGAACGGCGTTGGTTTGGAGTTCAACCACCTGTTCGGGTTTGGTGTGTTGGACGCTGGAGCGATGGTAGCTCTCGCCAAACAATGGCGAACTGTCCCAGCCAGATATCACTGTGAGGCTGGTTCCATTAATCGTCTACAGTAAGTTCTATTTATTCTTAAGATCTTCTAGGTGAATGGAACTCGATAATATATAAGTTGTGTTAGCACGCTGCTTATTTTCTTTGCCTCGTAGAGAGTTTCCAAATGTAAGAAGTAAAAAAAGTCTATTATTACGGCCAACTCAGGTCCGGTTTGGCGAAGGTGTATAACTGCATCACGACAAACTTCTCATATTAAGCATTAAATAAAATCAAGATCGGGGATTAACCTAAGTACCAGAATCGAAATATAAGTACACCTATAACATACACCAATATTGTCTTAACATCCTTGGCAGTCTCGGTTAAATACATAGACAGAGACATCTGTTACGTAAGTAACATAGACAGAGACATCTGTTATGTAAGTAACATAGACAGAGACATCTGTTATGTAAGTAACACAGTCAGAGACATCTGTTATGTAAGTATGGGAACGTAAACGACCGCGATAGTGAACTAGATTTCCCTGTTGATACAATCAGACCCAAAAAGCTTATACATCTATTCCCAGGTACACAAGATCTCTGGAAAAGTAGTTGTTCCACTTCCTCCCAACTGTGTAGACTGAACGACTGTGGTTAAAGTTTTTTAATTTGACATCTATAAATTGTAAATTGAAATAAGAAAATTTGGGGGTTTTAAATCAGATTATGTTTGTTTTTTTATTATAGAAAAATCTCTTCAAACCAGCCACTATTTTTGAAAATTGAGACGACAGCGTGCCAAGGAACGGACACTCAAGTGAACTTCCTGGAGCATGTACAAGCTGTGATCACGCTGAACAGCACGAGAAGAGGTGACGTCGAGCTGTTTCTTACATCGCCTATGGGCACAAGGTATAACCAGAATTTGATGAATATCTGTGACTTTATTGGCAGATGATGAAGTAAAGATCAAATTTTTATTTCGTGATTAGGTCGATGATATTGAGTCGGAGAGTGAATGATAATGACCATCGAGATGGCTTTACTAAGTGGCCTTTCATGACGACACACACTTGGGGCGAGTACCCGCAAGGAACTTGGACTTTAGAGGTGAACCTTGCTTGATGTTTCTTACTACGTCATATTACTCTTTCTTCTCCTCTTACAGCCCTTACGGGCCCTGGCTTGCTTTGTAATTTTTCTTTTCTCTCTCTCTCTTTATTCTTGTACCTCAATATTGCTATGTTTCTTTCCACGACTTGCGTTCAACTGAAATAAAGTTAACATTTTTTTATTTGCAATAAGTGATTTAATTTGCTTGGATAAGGCTTATCATTAACTATTAATTATATTAAATATAAATTGTAAGCAGAAAATTGTTATTGTTTGTTATTAGAGAAGGTTCTAATTATGCCCATCGATGTCTTGATTAGAAAGTATTTCATACCTGATTTCTTTCTTTTTTTTTTTTTACTAGGTGAGCTTTAATTCAGAAAATGTGCAGTCTGGTTTCATAAAAGAATGGAGACTGATGCTGCACGGTACGTCCGACCCACCGTATACGGGGCTTCCAGTATCAGATCATCATTCCAAGCTAGCTATAGTCAAGAAAGCGCACGAGGAACGTAATTCCAGATCTAAACACGTTTACTACTAATTTTTCAAAAAACAAATACAAATATGGACTTAGTTTACTAATTTATTTTTTTAATTTATTTAGACAAAAATTTGAATTATAATTTTTGAAAGAGTCTCCTATACCCATATCAAAAATGAAATGTACAATAATCAATCTCTTGTAAACCCTAAATGATTAACTCAAAACAGCACCCAATTTCTGTTATTAAGTATATATTTACAGCTATATAATATATTTCTAACATGAATGTATTCATTCATGTTATATTGAACAATATAAATCTATTTTCATGAAAGTAATAAAAAAAGAGGAATTTATTAAATAAATATATATATTATAATATTATATTATACCATATAGAATAAAAATTAATAAAGTGATAGATACATAATAATATATGTAACATAAAAGTACAATACATCAACACACATTTAAATACATTGAATACTTCCCTAATTAATAAAATAAACAATAAAAATAATTATAATTCTATAGCTACAACTTATAATTATAAATTGGGTTGTGTGCAAAGTTTATGTTAATAAACTTTTTTTATTGCTATCATAAATTCATTTAGGTACTGTTGATGATTCTCTATCTGTCATAGCATGCTTTATTTCTTTAATTCTGACTCGGTTTTGGATTCTTTCCAAGCTTTCTGCAAGAGGTTGGTTCTTCAGATTTTTATGCATGTAGATAATTAAAAGAAAAAGTATACTAAGTAGGGCAATTATGATTAATTTATATTTAATTTAGGTGCGTGAACATCATAGATCACTGGCGTTCGGCCTCTAACTGTCTAGGCCTAGCGCGTACTATTGGAGATTAGTAAGTATTGTTCGTGTAGTTAGGCTAGGATATCTGCAGGAACGTCATAATCCCTGCATTTTTGGCTAGCCCACTTTCTCCTTGCGGGTTGTGAGGGATACAATCAACTTATTTACACTTGCTATAGCAAATGGTTAGAGTGAAACTCTCTGCCATCTAGCGGCAGATTGGTGAACTCATTAGATTAATGTTTAGCCTTGTACAGTAAGGGACGCGTTCTGTAATTAAAAATGTGAAATTTTTAACAATTAGGTAAAAAATCACTCTACCTAAATACTAAATTTAGAAATTCTAGATTTTTTCGTGCAAGATATTAATGGGAATATACCTGTAAAGTGTTCTACTTCCTCAAGGGTTCTGCCTCATTTAAGAAATGTCTTTGTCGTGTTTTTGCCTCTGACAATGATACCGGTTTGCTTCTTGATGGTGGGAGCTCCTTGTTGACTCTGTTGGACCACAGGTCCTGGTTTTTGAATCGAAGAATCCAGGTAGATACCCGATAGAGGAGCGACGTGCTGGCTCACGTCTTCCTGTAAGAAAAAAGAATATATCCTGTGTCTAATAAACGCTATCTCAGTACTAATAGTCAATCCCCTTCTAGGATCTAAACTTCTTGAAAATAATGAGGAAAATATCACAGCAATTTCGTCAGATAACTTATGCTGTTAAAAGTACTACGTTTGATTTATGTTGAATGTAATCCGAAATATTCAGTTCAGGATTGGTAACAGTAGAAATACTTGATCATTTTTATAGTTTTCTATTTGTTGGAACGTAAAATGTAAGGTGTCGTTAACATATTATTCAGGAATATTTAAGAGACGCCAAGATTCCTGGACTAGTCGTTAGACCACTTCTCCATAAAAAATACCGTGTTGATTTATTTAATTACGATTGAACTGTTTATTGCTTTCGTTCATTTAGTTCTCTATTAACAATCTGTGATAAATTTTTCTAAAAGTATTTTAAACTTTCACCCATTTCTATCACATCCTACACATCCTTGTTTATTATAATGCTTTAATAGGAGCCTGCCACTCACTGAGAGCCCGGCACAGAGTAGTTAACTGATTTCGCAACTTTGTCTAAGTGCACTTAACTAACCGCTTAAAATGACATCATTTGGAGAAGAACGTGTAGAAACACTGCGATAACTTTGGCTCGCAATATAATTGCGAACATGCCGAATCATTAGTGTACACATCCAGGCACTTATTTTAATTAGTTTATCTATTAGGACGGTTTCTGGCACCACTGCAAACAGATGCCAGCCAGGCATCTCAAGATAACTTTCTAGAAAATTTTGGAATTTGATACGTTTTCATCATAAAAATAAAAGTCTGATGTAAACGCTTACTCGACTTTCTCTTACAATATTTCTCCTATACTGTTGAAAACTTCGAATTTTGACCAACACTTCGCAAAAGTATTATATATATAGACTTCAGTTTGTTAAAATATCATTTTCGGAGGGAGTTTGACGTGTCATCTTCCCCAAACCCCCTAAAAATTAATGTTATCTGAGAATAGTTTCATACAAGATACTTTACGTGGATGAGAATAGACTCATTAATTAAAGAAAATCGTTGGAACATTTTCTAAAAATACAAGAAAAGTCAGAATTAAATTGTCCCTTGAACGAAACAATGTGAACTTGATGTTTTCTATTTATATTGATTACAGGAACACTCACAAACAAATGTGGGATCCATGGAGGTCGAAATACTTCCCTCAATGAAATAATAAAAAACACAAGCGTGCTACGACGGATAGAATCAACGATACTATACAGGAATGCGGACCAAACCCATTTTCAAAAAATAAATAAACTGACGTTCTCATTCTCATCAATCATCGAAAATAGAGCTTCAGAATACAGAATAATATTACAAAGATAATAATGATGCTTTTTTATTTCTAAAGCTCAGCATAAGTGGAATTTCAAATTTAATTTAGTTGGCCCTTTTGAAATAAGGGGAACTTTCCATACAACCCATTCAATTACATTACATTTCCTCATTAGGGGAAAGAAATAAAATTAAATTTTTCTAAATACAAAGATTGCAACAAAAACTTTACAAATGTACAGAAATAAAATTATTTATTGTATGTAATGTAATATAATCATTGTATATTAAGAGAGAGAGAGAAATTATTATATAAAAAAAAGTAATGTTAGAAATCTTTTGAAATTACATCAACCATAATCTAATTTTGTTCCAATATTCGATGGAGGGTACCAACTAAATCTAAATACTATAATTTCAGACGAAATTTTTTATAATAAAAATGAAACAAAATTTCTGGAAAACCTTTGGAAAAGTTTACAGAGTTTGCTCACAAAGTGTGTTTCTGCATGTTCTTCGGAGGTAACTGAAATCTGGTGTGACCCTCCCATATTCTACTAAATTTTTAAAAATTTTCTCCTAAAATGGATAACATTCAGTAACCCTTATGGTAACTAGTTGGGACAGTCATAAACTTTTATTAGGAGTGATAAAGGAACATGGCTGGTTATACAGACTTGTGCTTCTATGAAAACCCTAATGTATAGTTTCAATTTTTATGAGTTATGTCTGTGTCCGCCAGCACTCACCTATGAAGAAAACTTCTCAAAAAAATGTTTCCAATAAAATTGCTAGGCTTTTGTATTTGAACTAACGTACAAAGTTTAAAGAAAATCGTTGGTGCCATGGAACTGTACTAGCGAAAAACCGTACGATTTTTTCAGAAGATACGCACGGAATTCTGCTGAAACCTTAACATCGAAAAAAATGTATACAAAACTGGATACCAAGTTTGATACATACACATTCTGGAAATGTCCTAACATGTGTTTACGATTAAAATTAATTTCAAATTGTGTTGTAATTGCGACACTTCTTACAAGCTATTCAAGCTGTATACAAACTTTTTCTTATAGACTGTTTGGCCAATTTTGTCTAAAAACCTTTTTGTCTGGACTCCGACATCTAACACACCCTCTCACCCAGCAGATAGATTAACTAACATTTTTTAAAATATTTTTCTTAGTCAGTAGCCCTTAAAACGTGACTTTCTGATGGAAGCTCAAAATCGAAAAATCAAAATTTCTTTTATCATGAGAATAATAAACTCAGTTACTTTTTCTACCGTGCTTGCCAGAAACCCTGAAGATCATTGTGAAACACACTATTATTGAAGTTTTGTATTTGTCTTTCAAATATTTTTACTTTACTGATTTGCATATGATGAAATGTAATGGAATTAAGTAGTTGTCACAATAGATCAATACATTAATATATTATTAAATCATAAATGATAAAAGGAATAAAATCTGCTGGGCTGATAAAACGTGAAGTAATCTTTAAATGAAGTTTGTTCAATCTTGGAGAGATTGTCAGATTGGTTTTTAAGAGACTTAATGAAAGTTCTGGACCATATTAATCTAGAGTCAACGATGGAATTTAGTAACCTAACTTTGATGCTTGATTCACCTGAACAGGAGTATTTTTACTTTTTTTAATTCTTAATAAACCTTTTGTGTGTGTGTTGGTTTATTTGAACACAAAGTTCCAAAAAGAAAAAAGTCTCGGAAAGCTGAAATTTTAATCTGTTTTGGTTCCATTTCCTTTACTTAGTTTGGGAACACTGAGCTACATACCAAGAGACCGTAAAAGTATCTCCATAGTTTTACATTTGATGAAAATTTAACGGGCATTTCCACGCTACCCACTAGGTCCTGGAATTTATTTATTTTGTCGAAAATGGCTCCTACGATTTTCATTAAACACTGAATGCTTAGTAAGCAACTTCTTTAATTGAAACATTTTTGAAAAAAAGATTAAATGGATTTTTGAAGAATGTTCAAGTGAGATGTATATAAATTATTGATACATTTCTTTTGCTATACAAATTAAAAGTGCATTGCAGGCAATGTGCTCAGATCAATTCAATGCCCTAAAATTCCCACCGCTCATTAAAACACCAACCTTATGAATTGGTCACTTACAATTTCTATAAAAACTGTAATAAAAGAGGGTATTAAGAAAGTTCCACGCCAGATTTTTTTAAAATAACTTCGCTTACAAGCTTTTCATTTTTCATTTTTATTTTTAGAATATACAATGTTTACAATACATGTAAAAGTGTCAAAATTGATCTGGCATTCTGAAAAAAGCAAACAAACAAACTGTAACTGGAGAAATAAAAACTTTTTGATGTAGTGTTTTCATTAACCAACTATAGATATTTTTCTATTCTGCAGTGTGTGATCAAAGACAGTCTTATTACCTTTGCTAAGAGAAATCTTGCCAACGGTTCATTTTTGAGTTTTCATCGTGTATACATGTTTCGAGAAATCCGTTATAAGAAAAATTTATGTTAGCGGACATGTGTGTGACTGTATGAACAGAATATTCGGAATTAATATATTAATGCAAAACGAAAAGTCTTAGATGCTTCAATAATTTTTTTCCCCCAATTTCTTGTTCGTTCACATCTTTTTATATGTAACATGTATTTATTTGGGATACTCGAAGAGCTGCCATATTAACATTTCTTGCAAAATTCCCTTCAGAATAAGTAACTGTTGGAGAATATCGTGCAATATTAATAACATTGCTAAAGTTTCAAATTTTATAAAAATTGCTTAATAAGAATTGCAATATGTATTATTTAAAAGAATTAAAAGTTTTCTGGCATTTTCATCAAAAACAGCAATCACGATACTCTAAAATTTGTATACTATTTATACCCACCTAATAATAACCTATTACTTTTCTTTGGGTATATTTTTTCAATGAAATTGATTTTAAGTAGGTACAATATTCTGGGAAATGTAAGATGTTAAAGACAAGTTTTTTTGGAGATGTTTACTGCTTGTTGGACAACAGTGCAATAAAACTTTATCAATGAAAGTAAAAGATTTTGAAAATAGATTAGTTAAATAATTGCAGTAAGAGAAAGTTATGTAAAGTGTTTTACGCCAGATTTATTTAATTTAATCAACTATTTTAAAACAAAATCACATTTTCAATCAAACCTATTTTTAAGTGACTAACTAAAAACTAAAAAAACACAACTATCGAATCTTACAAGACGATGGGAGAAAGACACACTGGACTGAAGATTAACACTTTAGACTATTGTTGCACCTTTCAACAATGATCGTAAATGTTTCAAGTAAGGCATTTATGTGGCTTGATAGTATTCGATGTTTTAAAGAAAATCGTAAGAGTCATGACACTTTAACACGTGAAAGAAACTTTAAAACATGTATTCGTGTTAAAAAAATCTGAGGTGAATGGAACTTATCTTATAAAATGTCTGGATCGTCGATAACATTATCTCAAGAATTTGACCAACACACTCTGCAGAGTAGAGAGTAAGTTTTTTCTAGTAAGTACCAGGTGTTGGTATTAAACTGGCCGAGCTTATTGCCAAATGAGCTTACCAAATTAAGTTCAAATAGGACAATGTATTTTCAAATTTGTCGATTCGTTCAAATCAAATCATTAAAAAAATTAAATACTTGGGATACATACGAAACGAAGCACCCTATTTCTTTAATGTTTTTATTAATTAATTTTGTAATACCTTATGCGTCTCATAAGAGGAAGTATTGAAATCGTGAAGATTTCTGATTTGTCTTTTTATTTTACCGGAAAAAAACGTTTTGATGCCGAGTGTAAAAAAAAGTTTGTTTTAAGGCACTGGCCAGTATTGTGTGAATCTAACATAACTCAAAAAGCTGCCTAGAACTAAGTGATTTTTTGGACCATAATATCTCTATTCCTCACAATATGTTTCCTATCTTTTCACCTGAACAAGTCCTTCTACCTTCCTATTTTCTCCTAGTTATTTCTCTAGGCCATGCTTCCTCAATTCACTATACATGTTTTTCTAGCGATTTTTTGTTGCTGCTCACATGCGATTAGTTTTCTTCTGTTCCCTTTTTTCAGTGCCTCGAAAGTCAGGTATTTCAGATCCTATCTTCGTCTTCTCTTATCTTCTAATATTTCTTAGGCAACATATTTTCATGGCCTGCAATTGATTGAAGTACTTTTTTACCAATGTCCAGAATTGGTTAAAACATGATACGATTGGTTCAAACTTGTTTCGATGAACTACTAACTTTTTGGTCGCCTTGCCCCTTCATTTAGAAAGTCGTTCTTCAAACATATGAACCACTTTCCCACAGCCTTGACACACTGTTTCCCATTGTAACTTAATTGTAACTTACGAAAAAATCTGGTATGGAATTTTACACGACTTCGTTTACTTACCACAGTAACTATTTCATTGATAAACGTTCTATCACCACTGAATTTCACTGAACGTCCAGTGCCACATTACGGTGAAAATAGTACTAAAACAGCATTTTAACTAGCTAGCTATCTGATACTTTCGCTTTTGAGATTTTGTGTTCACATTCACACGCACTTGTAGATGCGCTAAAAACGTTTATTCGTATTCTGGGGATCCCAAGGTAAGAGAAAATAAAAATGATTCAAGATTTTTTGTTTTTTTTTTTTAACAAAAGAAAACATTAGAAATAAACACCCAAGGTGCAGATCATGTTTGGCGTGGATCTAATAATAATAATAATAATAAACGCAGTGGATGAATTAAACTTTTTCAACTATTTCTTTCTATAATTTCTTCCTAATAGAACAAAAACAAAAATATTAATTGACGTATATCTAAAATAACCTAGGATATCTTTATTATTATTATTTTATTTTTTGCATCCTAGATAAGTCAAAAACTTTGGGAAAAAATTGTATTGATTAAAAATCAGAAATATTGTTATTCCAGCATTCAATTGCGGTCAGGGTAATTGAATCTAGATGTTAACGATTCCCAAAGTGATTTTAGCTTAACTTTTCCTCATATGAATTTGACAATGTGTTTATTTATGTATACATACATATATACATAAATGCCCTGCAGTACAGAAAACTTAAATGACAAAATTTCTTGTCTGTCGTTCCCAAAAAAGATAAAATTGTTTGCATGCATTAAACACAAATTTACTGTATGAATATAAGAAAATGTATCCAGGGAACCAAACAATAAGTTAATCTTTTATGATAGGATTATTACGCCTGTTAGCAGATTTATTGCCTTAATAAAGTGATACATTATACTCAGAATTCGTTTATTTGCTCATGGTATTTTTTGCTAGGGAACAAATTTCTGATATGAGAATATCAACAGTACACTTTAGGATATTTTAAATTAAATAATAGATTGCAAAACAGAAAGTCTTTTTACCACTAAAAAGTTCATTAAAACCTTTATAATCGATCAGCGGAGAAAGGGGTAGATATATTGAACAGAATAGTTGACTAAAAAATCGAATATAATTCTGTACCTCGGAGGGAAAAGGCACCATGTCACAAAAAGTAAATTTTACAGGGGAGCCAAATAAAGATATTTTTCCAAATTCATTTTTTGTTCCACTTTTCCGGTTATACTCTTTCCTGTACTTCTCACCATAATTATTATAGTTGGTATGGCCACTTTAACTCCCATATTTTAAAATATTTTACTTTCATCTCCATTGTGAAAAAATTTATGTCCATGTAGTGCCTTTTACCCTTAAGCAATGAAGTATCATAGTGCTTTTTAAAAATACATAAATCGCTTAATAGTAAACATAGGACATAGTGCTTTACACCTGTAGAAAGAGCAACAAAAAATTTGTAAAATGATGCCAAAATCTGAAAATCGAAAAAAATGGACATGGTGCCTTTTCCCTCCGAGGTACAGAATTATAAAAAGTATGCATACCCTGGGATCGAACGCTGCTTTTTAAAATCTCGTAAGTCAACAGTCACCATTCTGTGTTGCTGGTGATTCTAATTATGAGATCGTATTTAGTGTTGGCTCCTTTTATCATTCAAAACTCTAGAAAATTGGGGTGCACATTTTCCTTACATTGTTATTATTGAACAATCTATTAGAGAAGGGAAGAGATTAGTTATTGTTTTATGTATATTTGGATGTAGATTATGAAAATGGAGCCTTGTTTTTTTTTACAACAAATTTTATTTTAATTTCTTTGAGGTTTTGGTTTGTTTTTTTTCCCCACCAGCATGGAAATATTTTTTCAAGTTTCGGTTAATATAATAATGAAATTAATGTTTCTCGTTGGTATTCCACGAAAGATAAAAATTAACGAAACCGTTAGAAGTATAAATATACCAAATAAAATGATTTTGGCCAAACAATCAATATTTATATTAATTAGTAGGTGATGGTTCCAAAGGGAATACCAAGTATGAGCTTCCTGCTTCATTTAGTTTTTACCTAGATATTCTGTTTTGAGTCAAAAACACAAAAGTTGTAACCAGAACCATTTGTAACTTATGGCGAAAACTCAATTTCAAAAATTAATTAAATAAATAAAATTTGAGATGGTTTTAGTAGTTGCCAAAAGATAGCAGCTAAATAATAAGCATCTTTTTTGCTCTAGTTTTAGATGTGCACACTAGATGACGCTACACGTAGTAGATTCCCATGCGTCCGTGTTTAAAAAAAAAGTCACCAGATCGTAACACTTCCTCAAAATGCAATCTTGTTCTTTCGCACAAAATTTACCCGTTTTCTCTAGTTGCAATTCTCAAGCTTTCGTTCAAACATTGTATTTGAAAAATGTAAGTTAGCTTCATTAAAGGGTGTATTAGAATAATAGATCATTTCGCCTCAGAACCTCTCCATAAAATTTTTAATTTTTATTAAAAGAATTTCAAACAAAACCAATAGGCCTTCTCAATCTCGGTAAAAAGACTTGACCGTCAAGAAGAAGCCGTTTAACAGGTTCACACTTTGGGTTAGATATTTTCTTCCATTCACTGCAGCATCAACTCGTAGCTTACTGTCTATTACCCAAGTCCACGGTTGACAAGATTCTTAGTATAATACAAAGGTTTATTTGCTTAGCAGTTACAGATCTGTTACTATCCTACGGCCATGGCTGCTATTGAGATGATGCTTAATTTGGCACCGTTGCATGTGGATATTAAAGGAAAAGTAATGAGATTATTAGTAGAAAGAATGGTAGAGGATAGTGGAATTAAAGTTTTCGTGGCTGCACACAGAGTTCTCAACATTGTTAAGTGGGATTGACCCGAATCTCCTATTTCGGACGGATTTAGGAGTCAAGAGGAAAGACTTCATGAGGAATTTTCAGGTTAAGACAGAGAGTTTAGACGATAAGAGGGTTTTAAAGATGAAGGACTCACAGACATTTGTTTGTTTCATGGACAGGTCCAGGTAAGAGAACTTTGGTATTACAGAAGCAGGTGCTTGGATAGTACATGCGGATGTTGTATTAAGTCAACCCCTCGGTCGCATGGCTATTGTGTTTCAAACAGAAGACATAACGATTCTTGAATGTAACATGCTAGGGATACTTTGGAATAAACGGCAAAAAAAGTTCCGAATTTTCGCCGACAACGAGGTTGTTATGAAAGCCCTAATTGGCTCGGAGAGTCTATAAAGCTTATGGCAGAATGTAAAAGAAGACCTAAAAAATTAGGAAACGGGAATGTACTAAAGCTTGCTTGGATCCTTGGACATGAAGGAATTCCACGTGTAGGCAAAGGAGGCATCGTCCCAATCACTAGGCCTAGAACTGGTATTAGACATCCCAGAAATTTCGGAACACAAAAATTAAGGAATGGGAAGTACATGAGATTAACAGAAGTTGGAGTCAGTGTTGAACTGGTACCAATCTATAAGATTTGTGTACAAAATCAAACCATGAATTATTTAGGTCAGATTAATTGGTGTAGAACTAATTTGAAGAACAGAGTAAGACTAAATTTACTGGTCACGAAATGGTTGCGACAATCTGTCCAATATCGGACACTTTGACAGGCACGGTTACAGCAATGCAGAATTGCAGAAGTAAAAGAAATAGTCGCACGTTACTTAGTTTACTGCCAGAAGTTCGTAATAACGTGATTAAAGATATTCGGAACAGAGACAGGTTTCAAGTTGATGCGGGAAGCTCGGAAAGTCTTGGTTATGATTAGAGTTTAGGTTTTGTTTGGGTGCATTTGGGCCAAGTGCTGTTTTTACTCCTTGGATCAGAGTATCTTACTGTCCCACTAACTATTTCCACACCTTTACGTTTAGCTTTAAGAAAATGATTGATGGAACACAAATAATTGCGAGTGAATTGTGTGTTTTCCTCTGCAGATTACCTATTTGCCGAATTTGAAGCGTCCACCATATCTGCTGTTACCATCAGAAAAAATAAGTAATAAAGTTAGGAGATTTGGTGGCAAGTCTTATCGCCGTCGTTGGAATGTCGGGCAAGTTGAAACTGCGGTAGATAAAATTGGCTGATGTATTGACAGCGCGGTGCGAGCTGGTATGAGCAAGTAGACTGTCGAGCAGCCTCCAATACACCCAGTCAATAAGGTGAACTCATATATACACACACAGAACTATGTATACCTCAGAATCAATTGAATATGGATACGGTACCTGGCTTCGTATTACCTCCCTATCATCTCCATTTACACAACAAACCTCTTTCACTACCTCAGCACTTATATCAGATATTCTCTCTGTGTTATGCTTATAAGGCTTATAGAGGTTCAACTCTTTCTAGTCGTCCGACAAACCAAGAATTATCTTTATATTTATATAGAGCTCTCTATATTGATTCCTTTAACGTTAATACTATATTGGGCAGTCAGAACATAGGCACCAAGCAATGTCTAAAATTACTGGAGAACATTTCGGACAGAAAGTTCGGAGATAAATCTGACGTCAATACACAGGCGACCTGCAATGATTAAAATTTCCCACTAATACTAAGGGGTTTAGTGATCATTCGAAGGAAAGCTTTCTAAACACTTCGCAGGAATTATTTATAGAAACAAACTTAAACCCTAAATATCTCGTTTTTTACTCGATAGATTTTTACTAAAATTTACACAATTTGAGACAGAAGTCTACAAAAATAGGCGAAATATAAACAAAATCTATCGAGTGGTTTTCGAGATATTTAAAATTAAAGATTTCACTTTATAGAACACAAACAAACATTAACCCTAAATCTTTCGTTTTCTGCTCAATAGATTTTTACTTAAATTTACAAAAATTATAGACAACATTAGTCTCCATATACAGGTAAAATATAAACAAAATCTATCAAGTAGTTTTCGAGATATCTGAAGTTGTATTTTTCACTTTATAGAATAGAAACAAATTTTAACTCTAAATAACTCGTTTTCTGTTCGATAGATTTTTACTAAAATTTATACAATTAGAGACAGTAGTGGTCTCCATATACAGGTGTAATATAATTAAAATCTATCGGGTAGTTTTCGAGATTTATGAAGTTAAACTTTTCACTTTATAGAACAGAAACAAACTTTAACTCAAAATATCTCGTTTTCTGTTCGATAGATATTTACTAAACTTTACACAATTATAGACAACATTAGTCTACATATACAGGTAAAATATAAACAAAATCTATCGAGTAGTTTTTGAGATTTTTGAAGTTAAACTTTTCACTTTATAGAATAGAAACCAATTAGAACCGTGAATATCTCGTTTTCTGCTTGATAGATTTTTACTAAAATTTACATAATTCGAGACAATAGTTGTCTCTATATATAAGTAAAATATAAACAAAATCTATCGAGTAGTTATCGAGACATTTGAAGTTGAAGTTTTCACTTTACAGAAACGAAACCAACTTTAACCCTAAATATCTCGTTTTCTGCTCGATAGATTTTTACTAAAATTTACACAATTATAGACAACATTAGTCTACATATACAGGTAAAATATAAACAAAATCTATCGAGTAATTTTCGAGATATATGAAGTTGAAGTTTTCACTTTATAGAACAGAAACAAACTTTAACTCAAAATATCTCGTTTTCTGTTCGATAGATATTTACTAAAATTTACACCATTAGAGACAGTAGTAGTCTACATATACAGGTGTAATATAATTAAAATCTATCGGGTAGTTTTCGAGATTTATGAAGTTAAACTTTTCACTTTATAGAACAGAAACAAACTTTAACTCAAAATATCTCGTTTTCTGTTCGATAGATATTTACTAAAATTTACACAATTATAGACAACATTAGTCTACATATACAGTTAAAATATAAACAAAATCTATCGAGTAGTTTTTGAGATTTTTGAAGTTAAACTTTTCACTTTATAGAACAGAAACAAACTTTAACTCAAAATATCTCGTTTTCTGTTTGATAGATATTTACTAAACTTTACACAATTATAGACAACATTAGTCTACATATACAGGTAAAATATAAACAAAATCTATCGAGGAGGTTTTGAGATTTTTGAAGTTAATCTTTTCACTTTATAGAACAGAAACAAACTTTAACTCAAAATATCTCGTTTTCTGTTTGATAGATATTTACTAAACTTTACACAATTATAGACAACATTAGTCTACATATACAGGTAAAATATAAACAAAATCTATCGAGTAGGTTTTGAGATTTTTGAAGTTAATCTTTTCACTTTATAGAACATAAACAAACTTTAACTCTAAATATCTCGTTTTCTGTTTGATAGATTTTTACTAAAATTTATACAATTATATACAATAGTAGTCTCCTTATACAGGTAAAATATAAACAAAATCTATCGAGTAGGTTTTGAGATTTTTGAAGTTAATCTTTTCACTTTATAGAACATAAACAAACTTTAACTCTAAATA
>KQ034324.1:678495-688948 GCA_000181055.3 Rhodnius prolixus
AGAGAAAGTAAGATTTGACGCTATATATATTTTTCCCAAACATTCTTTTTATTTTGCCTTAACCATTTTATTTATATTAGAAGTTGGAATAAAAAACTGCCTAAAATTGTTATGGTTCTATTTGAACATTTAAAACAGCAGTGCGCCTGCCCAAAGCTCTGTTAATTTCAAATTTTATGATGATCTATTGAAGCATAATTTTGTCATGATAGGAAGGTAATTCATTAAGAAGTTGAGGGGGTTTGGAAAGTTCTCTAAATTACTCTGTATTACAGCTTTACCACTTCTCTGTGCTTCTATGCTTATGGTATCCTTATTTGCTTCTGATATTTGTTTCAGAGTTAACAGAACCATTGAAAGGTTATTCTAATGGATTAAATTCTTCAACATCCTATTTGTCGTACAAACATAAACCGAAGTTACCTGATCATATAAACGCCTTAAAACTTGGCGTGAGTATTTTTTTAATTCATCATTATTTATAGAATTATCTTGTCTGTCTGTCTTTTGTATATAAGTATATATATATATATATATATATATATATATATATATATATAATATGTGTGTGTGTGTGTGTTCTGTATCGTAGTATCATTATGCTTATCGTTCTATTTCCAATTTGTACGGTCGCTTCCTCCAATCCAGTCTTCTTTTCCTTGAATCTTTAGCTTCTTCCATTTTTAATCTGGGCCTTTCTATATGACTCTCTTTTACTGCCTTATGTATGGCGTTACATACGGCTTTGGGAGTTCGACTGGGTCTATTCTGAATAGGTGTTTCACTCAGCTGTCATATTTAACAATCTATCGATGACTGGCTTGATGTTCACATTCACCCTTATTGCCACTTTATGAACTCTGTTTCTTCTGTTTTTTCTGTTGGTATTCAAAGTCCATGACTCACTAAAATAGGTAAGGGTCGCAAAATTAGTGGATTCTTTACCAGCAATGTCGAATTCTCGCTCGCTTCTCAATGATTTGTAAAGTTTGTAATGATGAGTAAACTGCATGTGTCCTTTTTTCCAATTTCAAAGTTAAACTGCTCAAAACTTCACATTACAATCTTAATAAGATATTTTTGAGGAATCTTGAGTTTTTTCGGCAAAAATAAAAAATCTTCAGGCCAAACCTAATCCAATTCCTCAAAAATAATATTTGAATTATGTTCTCCGA
This sequence comes from Rhodnius prolixus, assembly GCA_000181055.3. Classification (NCBI taxonomy): domain Eukaryota; kingdom Metazoa; phylum Arthropoda; class Insecta; order Hemiptera; family Reduviidae; genus Rhodnius; species Rhodnius prolixus. The sequence continues at coordinate 679,671 of KQ034324.1, forward strand.
ACAGTTGCTATGTGTCAGTTACCATGTATCAAAACTTAAATTTTGATGCATGGTATTTCGTAGTAAAATTTTACAATCCTTTTCGTGCATGACCTTTCTCGCCAACACATGTGATCCCAGTTAGAGGGTTAATATTTCATGGTGTGTCTCCATTCCCACCGTTTACATTGTGGACAAATACGTAGTTATTTTGTATAGAGAAGAGTCAGTAGTTACTACTACCATTTCAGTAGACATAACACATCACAGATACCGGACCGTTAACTCAGTGGATTAGCGCGTTATTTATGAACCCCATATCTGAGAATACTTTATGTGCTTGGTTACGTATGTCCAATGTTTCACTTACATTCATGAGTGTCATTCTTGAGTGTGCTGGCAGTCATTGTTAGTTCCGTTCGAGTAATTAGGCGGGGATCCCCGCGGGACACCAGGTCCCTAATATGTAGTAAGTAAGGTAGAAGGTAAGGGGGCGCTCGCTGTATGATTAGATTCATAAGAAAATTGAACAGTCTCAAATTAAATTTTTGAACAACAAATTTTTGTAATTTATGTTGCAGGGAAATTCGTTCTTCGAGAAGGAGTGTTATTCGGTGGCTATTAGAGTATACAACCAAGCAATATCAGAGTATCCGGACAGTTCAGTGCTCTACTCAAACAGAGCTGCTGCTTATATGAAAAGAGAATGGTAGGTGCACGCATGACATCAGGCTACTTGTATTCTAATATTCTATAATATTGTATTCTGATTCCATAGTAGGTGTAAGAGCAGGATAAGAATTTAATGTCACGTAAAGAAGCCATATCTTCCTGCCAAACTTTACCAGATCGGGCTTAGATTTACAGAGTTATGTATTAAAAGTTTTAAAGGGGACCCTACTTACGTGGGGTAAACGTCATTTTTCAATTGTGTTCAATGTCGACATCTAAAACAACCATATATCTTATTTAAAATTTAACCTCCCATATCTCATAAACTATCATCTCTAGAACTTTATACCAGTTACAGACCTAACTATTCTCTACAATTAGGTAAAGAAATCATGGGAATCTGATGAATACGAAATGAGATATAAACGTCTGAAATTTGAAGGAATTAAAAACCATTAAACTTTAACCACCTATATCTCATAGATGAAGTTTAGGAATTTTATCTTTTATAGAAAAATAGAAAAAAAAAAATTCAATGTTGGTTTTTTTTTCGACGTTACGCTTTTTCTTTCAGAATTAGACGATCAACCCTTACACAACTGTCTTACCGGGCAGCTTTAATTTTACTATTATACACTTTATTAAATGCGTGTATTTCATACATTTATTTAGGTGCGGAGATACTTATGCTGCTCTTCGAGACTGTATAACTGCATTGAGTTATGACTCGAATAATGTTAAAGCATTTTTCAGGTACTTCTTATAATTATTTATATATGTTAATATTTGCCTTGGAAGATAACCCTAAAGAGAGTTTTATAAATATGTTCCTGTAGAATGACTAGATGTCTTTTTGATTTGGCGTGGTACGAAGAGGCCAAATTAACGCTGAATAGTTTTAAAAAGCATTTCCCATCACACTCGCAAGTGCTTGCTTGCCGCGCATTAGAAAGAGATATTATTGAAAAATTAGAATCATCAGGTAAGTTTTGGCTTGTTTAAATATATGTTTAGGCAAATGTTAAGTAAAAAGGGCAAAAATTGTTGACCCATAATTGACTTACTTTCGCGTAAATCTTTCACCAAAGGATATTTTTGTAATTTAAGCTATCTGTTATTTATACTATCGTAGTAACTTTCTCTAATTGGTTTTTGTTCTGTTATGCTAGAGAAACGAGACAATAAACTTCTGTTTTTATTGGGTAAAAAATAAAGTCTCAGATTTGGCTGAAAGTATTGAGTTTAACACGAAATAATTTCATTGACCCGATATACCATATTTTGCTTTTTTTTACAATACATCCAAGTGTGGTACGAGAATGGCTAAGCTTTAGAGAGAAATTTCGTATTGCATTCATTTCACGATTTTCTTTTGAATTTAAGAAGTTACCGTGTAAAAATTACGGGCGGGTGTTGGTGACTGTAAGTGGCAGATCCCCCATTCGAATTCCGCGTATGACTGCTTTTTATTTGTTAGAAAAATTGTTTATAGTAAAATATTAGCTTCCGCTCCCGTCCACGACACCGAATTGGTAGTTGGACGTTAAGCCCGCCTGAAAAAATAGGCTTGTTTACGGTGTAAAAAATTATAAATGGCGACTAACAGTTTGTTTTCCTCTACAAGGAAATAATAAGTAGGTTTGTTGTACTGGTTAGTGAAATCTGTCCTTTCCGTTCACAACAGCTACTTAATTAGTTCAACTGAAAAATAGGAATGAATTTACTTGAAATTTTCTTTTGTTACATGCAAGACTAACCCACATATTATATTTTACCATCGATTATCAAACAAATTTCTGAATTCTTTCAGATGAAAGTATGGACAGCGGTGAGTTAGATTATTCATCTGATATCAGTCCGCAAGAGTCTTCTTGGAGAGAAAAGGCTAGAGACTATCAGCTAAGGTTCTATGGCCATTGTAATACTACTACTGACATCAAAGAAGCTAATTTCTTTGGGAGGTAAGTAGACATATCTGTTGAACATTATTTCTATTATTTAATTGCAATAACTGATGTGTAGATGTAATCTGTATTTTTTCTTTTTCTTTAAGTTCTCACTTGGTAGTTTCGTAATTTTTTGTTAAGTTTGTTTGCGTAAATATTTATTTATTTATATAATGTGTGTAGATATTATTGTTGATAAATTATCTGAGCTAGTAGATAATGTTGGAGGGAAGATGATAATTCCCCAAATATGAATTGCAATGTGAGTATAAATAAAATGGAAAATAAATAAATAAATCAGTGAATACTAGTGTTGTGACTGATAATAAAGCCATTCTTCATGTCTGGGTGCATTATAAAACAAGAGATCTGGACCATTTTATGTTTTAAGAAAATAAAGCCAAGAAGGGTATTTCAAGAGTACTCTCCATGCCAACTGAAAAATTTGATGCGTTATTCACTCAAAAATAATAAAAAAACAATATTAAAAAAGGAATGCTGGAAATAAGCAGGCTAAGAAGCTTAAATTTGACGCATAGGCGAATAAATTAATGGAAATAGTTCATCTGGAAAGGGTGAGTCGCAAAATTGTATACGTAGGTATTTGAAGCGGTTTTCTCTATTATTAAAAATGTGAAAGTGAACGAATTAAAGGAATTATTGACGAGGGAAAAAGGAATATTAAGTGTTACTAATAGAATAAGTATAAGATCTGTGGTAGCAGCCACGTGACTAGTTTTATAATTTTCTCAGGGATGGAGATTTCATTGTGGCTGGCTCAGATGACGGATCAATTTTTTTTTGGGATCGCAAGACCACTAACAATATTAGAATATTAAAAGGCGACTCATCAATTGTTAACTGTGTGCAACCTCATCCTACAAGTTGTGTTCTAGCCACATCCGGAATCGAACATCGTGTACGACTTTGGAGTCCTCGTTCACAGGTGAATATACTCATAAGTTTTAACGTCGTATTGTGAGTTCATTTTAAATAAAGACATTCAAAAATTAAATCTTATTTTTTTTAACTTGGAATAATAAATATCTGTATTTAAGGATAGGATTACTCCCATAGTTAGCGCACATTGGATTAGAATCCAGCAGCCAACCCTTACTTAGATTTTCTCTTCCCAAGAGCTTCTCACATTGTTGTAAGATCACTGTTCAACAGTTCAATTAAAACCAAAAAACTTACTGTATTTCCTTTTTCTTATCACTTTCTATTTCAAAAAACAATAATATTTAAGTTGATGACGAAATCCTATTGCAAAGGAAACTTGTCATTTTCGGTGATCAACTGCAACCACAATAACTTGTGAAAGTGCTTTACACAAAATCAAGTTTATAGAATTCGTGTAATCTTTCCCAGGACGGAATGGGGGATCAACTTGAAATACTAGAACGAGACGAAGTCGCTGAAACAAACCAACGGAGAATGCAAGCCGACCCAATCGACGTAGTTTTAATGAGTATGGGACTACGGGCGCCGGATACTGCAGATCCAATTGGCGCAACATATGGCTGCCGCACCAGTTAGCTCAAATAAGTATATCTGACTCATAATAAATTGGTATTTTTAAGCTTAGTAGTTTATAGTATTTATTTTTTGGCAACATTATTTAATAATAATACCCCGGGCGCAAAAAAGAATGGAACACTTTGGTTATTTATTTGAATTTTCACATATTTGGTCATGAAAAAAAAGTTTTTAGCGTAGGATCTGTATTTCTATGTAACTTTTAACAGAATTATCTCAATAAGCTCAAACGCGCTATTTCAATTTAATACTTCGCTTCAGACACGTTTTAAGCCGACATCAGTCAGAGAAGAATTTAAGTTTGATCTTTGAACTTTGTAGAAAAAGACCTCCAACGATATCATGGGTATTTAATATGTATATAATATATGTGGGCATATGTTATATCTTATAATATATGCCCACATAAATGCTTATCACTTTTATTAATTTTTTCAACACTTTTACTCCAAGAAATCTAATGTTTATCCATTTGTTACTATTGAGAGTTTCGTATTGCCGTCGCATGCCATACAGTGTTCATTTACATCACTAGTGGATGCAGCAAAATTTGCTTAGTTCAGTGTAAAATATTATGTACGGCATTGCATTTGTCGGTTTTACCGTCACATCATTGGTATAGTACAATAGGAGTACTTACAGTAAGGACGGGTTTTTGATATTCTCTCCTTTCGTTTGTGAATCAGTTTTTTTCTGTCTTTACTAACTTTTAGATTTTTATTTTTCATTTTTAACTTTGCTCATATGATTGTGAAACATCCATATGTGTTTATCCCTCTCCCATAATCACATTTACATTTTAAGGAAGGAAACTAAACGTTTAAAAAATTTATTGATCATAACCTAAATACGCAGTTAAAAACTTGTCTTTTTTTCATGCCAGATTTTTTTATTTCTTTACTCTGTAATTATTAATAATATATTGTTAATTTGTTTGCATTATATTAATTTAGTAATAACAGTAATACATTCTGACAGAGTGTTAAACATTTATATTCAAATGTTGTTTTCTTCATTATTTTCCAGATGTTCCATTTTTTCAAAATTGACAGTGCCGTCACAACAATAGTCAGAATTTAGTCAAAATTAATGGAATCCGAAAAGATATTTTTTGTTTTTGTTTCATAATTTTATTATTTATTTCTGTATGTTTATATAATGAAAAAGTATATCATTTCTTTATATTAACGAAATTGGTCTTTATTTATTCAAGTAGATAATATTTAAGTACTAGATCGTTGCATAATTTTTGACCTATTGATTGGGAAAATCTTTTACCATTAGTGATATTGTGCATTATTGCCAACGTTTACAACAGTTAGTCCGTAGCCGATAAAAAAAAAAATCAAATATTTAATCTAAAGATTTTTTCGTGTAAATCTGTATATTTTTGACTTTTTCTGGATTCCTTAGTGATTGTGACTGATTTTCGAAATTGAACTCTTAGCTAATGGCTCAAATACGAAAACTCACAGAATCCTCAAACTTGGTATTCCGTTTGGATTCTGTTTTCGTTGCCGTTCAAAGGTTTTGGTCGAAAAAGTTGGCCAGAATCCGTCTTTATTTTTTTCTTTTTTTTTAATTCTTTGCAAATTTCTTTAGATTTCGCTTTGTATAGTATCTACTTACCTAAATGCCTGTCACTTTTAATTAAAACATTTTTATATGAAATTATATTTTTGGGAGGTTTTTGGGGACCTAGTGCTGATATTTCGTTTTAAAATAACGTTAGAAAAACTTTCTAGTTTTGCTTAAAAATGACCGTGAAGCAAAACGAACTGCGTCTTGAAATTTATATTATTAATTATTGATCTAACACTAAAAATATTAAAGAGGTACCAGAAGTATTCTTAGAATTCCAAACTTGACTGGAAGTGCGTTTTATCTAATAGTTATCAGGGAAATTATTTTCACGAAAATTGCTCTAAGAAAAAAATTTGTTTTATTATTATTTTGTTTGAGGATTCTGGGAAATTTGGATTAGGGTAAATTTAAATTTTTGCCGAATGTGCTTAATAAGATTCGGCTATTCAGTGTAAGATTCGCTAGGCAATGTATTCAGCAATTAATCCTAACCTCTACTTAAAGCTACGCTTTATATCTTATGGTTGCTGACAGGCCTGTAACAATTTTGGAGAAGAATTAGTTAGATATAGTTTTAATAATTTAGTAAGAATTAAGTAATTCAGTTCGTTTGGTGAGTGTTGCTCGCCCGGTTTTTTTTTTGGTTGGAGTTCGCCTGTTTTCAGGATGTACTATGTATTTTGTGAAGGCATCCTGTTTCTAAAATATTATGAAGATGAGTGAATGCTTGAAGTATCGGTTGTTGAGAAAAAACATTATGCAAGCTGCCAAGGAAAAAAATCTTTTCATTTTCCAGCAATGCGTATCAAGCCACGTACCAAATATTCAGTGGCTCACAGGTTCGTTCACAGCTATTGAACACATGCGTTTTTTCTGTATCGTATTCATCACGGGAGATGAATCGAAAAAAAAAATCGCTTTTTTTTACTGCTTTGAGGGGATTACTAATAGTTGGTCAGTTAAGATATTTTATTTATATGGTAAAAACCATTAATGTTATAAACAAGTGGTTAACATAGTGCAATAATTGCTTAGTAGTTTTTAAACCCACGATTAAACTAGAATATTTAACAGTCATCCAATACACTCAATTCTAATTGTTCCTGAAAGTGCACTTAATGACAAGACCACAATAATTGCCAGAGATTAGCTTCTATAATAAGTTCATACTGGCCTGAAAGAATACAACTAACTTCTAAATCTCTCTGGGAAACACTGTTTTTTTTAGTAGAGTTGCCGCCACAACTTCTTAAGATACAGATAAAATATAAACAAACAAAAAATACAATAAAAAAGCAAGTTAATAATTAGCGAGACTGAAAAATAGTCAAAACAAGCCTTAACCTGGTTGGGCTTTTGATTCTCTTTCTATCATTTTGGCAAACTCTAGCGGTGATTGATTAATACAGTCTGATTCTGCCTCCGCTTTCTCGCCAAAACTCAAGATTTTCCGTTCGACTTCAGATTTTTTTTTTTTAACCCCTATGAGTAAGTGTTGAGTGGGGTTTAAATCAGATGACTGCGGGGCAGTCGCTCCAAGACTTCAAAACTTTGATCTGGGATTGAAAGTTTAGCCTATCTTTCGGTTAGCTAACGTGCTAAAACACGCCAATATCGTCATTTTCTCTTAGGCGCCACGGTAGCCGAGTGGTTAGAGGCGAGACCTGCAAAGCTAATATGTATTTTAGGTTTGATTCCCGGTCTAGGCCTTGGATTTTATTTAATGGTTAATATGAGAAATTTAATATTGAAGTATGTATGTATTATGTGTATTGCCTCCGACCACGACACCTAATTTGGTAGTTGACGTACAGCCGGCCTAAAAAAAAATAGGCATTACTTTACATTTTACTCGTCATTTTCTCTCCATTTTTCCGAATTTCCCAACAAACTTGAAAATAAAATGGTATAATTCTTGATCTTCGTGCGTCCTTCGAACCTTTAGAGTAGCGTACATCATTAGATGTCTTGCTGCAGGCCCACATAACGATTCCTCTCCTAAACTAATTGGTTGAGAGAATAGTTTATCCTGTTAAGGATTCTTTCTTCTTCTCCATGCCTAAACCTTTCTATCTCAGCAGATTTATTAATAATAGATTTTGCCTGAATAAACTTTTTTATTTCCACATTTCTTCAGTAAAATTCTTGTATTTGTTTACAAAATCAAGGGAGAAACTTGTGGTGTTTAGACTTCGCGGTTTTTTTTACATTTTCTGTCCAGTGTAAACGTTCTCTGATGCTTCGTCTGACGGTTTCAGCATTTACACTCTTATTTCATTAGGTCTACGCATTAGTTGCATTGTCTTATGAATAGCTTCAGAATGCAGGGTATTTGCTCAGATGTTTTTTTTTCTTTTTTGTTTTACTGATGGGAGGTCTTCTTGTTTTTTTAAAATACAGAATGCTACTATTATATATATATACATATACGTAATATACAACTATTTTAATAATTCTTAGTTTAATAAAAAAATTACGAATCCGTGAGTCATATCTGTATGTTGGCCTCAATCTTTTCGGGCGATAATCTTGAAACAGCAACGACAAAACTCACAATACACCTACATTAGCAGTGATGATTCACTGGGTTGTTGCTGAGACTAGTTTCTTAATCAGTCACGAAGTCACTCGGAGTCAAACAAATAAACTATACAAAAATTTCGTCTGATGAAAATTGCAACTAAAACTAGCAATAAATGGCTTGCGGAAATAATCAGAATTGCCTTGGAAACACCTGCCTGAGTATGCAGATTGTACGTTTGGTTTTAGAAATCGTTTTACTATAAAAAAAATATTATTTTTAATTTATGTTCAAATCTTAGCTCATTTTGATAGGACAGCTGTTGAATCCATTGCCATCCATCTATTACCATTCTTTGGGTTTAAAATCAAATAACTGGTCCAGTTTCAACTTTGATGAAGTTGATAATATTATTTTATTCATTTATTCATATTTTTAGCAAAAAAAAAAAGCTCCCCACAGACTAAAACGAATAGCAGTCGAGTGGAGCTAAGTCTGGGTCTGAAGGATGGGTGTAACGAAGTTTAATGCCGTTATGTTCTTCAGTATTTTCTTTTAGAACGACGCTAAGAAAATGGCCGAGTTTTCTTGCTAGAAATCAGCCAGTTGCAATTGACTTAAGTTGAAAAACATGGGGCAATTTTTTAATAAATTCTTTCAAAATTTAGACCATAAGGGTCATTATTCATAGGCAGTCAATCGGGAATGAATTTTTAATGAATTACTCCTTCATAGTTCAAGAACTTCGACTCACAAAATTTAATTTTCTATAAGAATACAAAAAAAAAACTATTAAATGTCTCTGTAAACTGCAAACGGTGATTCGTTTGTGAACATTTTCTAGAGCAAAGAAAAAACATATAGCAATAGAACTTTATTAGTTATCCTACGGAATTTTGAAGAGCGGTCAAAAAATTTTGTAGACAATTTTCTTCTTTTTTTTATACCTACGTTTCGGCATATTTATTGCCTTCTTCAGGGTCTGTACTAAGGAATAATACAACATTAATGTAAATACAAACTGAGTAAATGAAAAG
>KQ034324.1:688958-703149 GCA_000181055.3 Rhodnius prolixus
AATATGAACGTAAGTGCCGAAGGATGTTAATGGTCTCAGGGAGAAGGAGAGTGAACAATGTCCGAGACAACTTTACAATTTCATAAGAAATGTGGGAGAAATTCACTGCCAAGAAGAGAAAACTTCAATATAGTAGAAAGACTACAATATTGATTTTTGATTTCAGGAGCTTTTGTGGTTAAGGGAGTTTATCTGCTAAGCTAGACGATAAAGCAACTTCTTCACCTTCCTACGCAAAAGAGGGCAATATGGAACTTTTACTTTAATTATTCGGAAGGCAATTAAAATTATTTAAAGTGTGCGAAACGAAATGGGTTGGTTATTTAGTCAGTTTATTAATCACTTAGGAGAAAACTCTTCGCTATGAATTGAAAAAGGGTACTCAGAGTTACCCACTTATAAATAATAATTTCATGAACCGTTATAAATTAACTACAGAAAAGTTTAAGCAGTTTTTCGGCTGACAACGAAACAATACAGTTATTTTGAGATAAGGACCTACTATGAATGCCGGTTATCAGAACTAGGTGTAACTGAGATAAGAAAAGAACTCTCCAACTTTCAGAGAACACGTTACTGATAATTAGGCTACGCGGAATTCATCTTGTGAACTGGTGAACAGATTGGGCACCAATTTTATGGATGGGCAAGCCAGGAGTATAAGGTCATAATGCCCTATTCCACTCCATCAACAAGCAAAGAAAATGTCCAATTTGGTCATGTTTCATGACACTCTTGTTCAAACTTAAAGCCAAATTATAGCGCTGAAAAGAAGTCTACAGCATTTGGGGAACGGCAAATGTTGATAGTTAGGCGAGCAACTGTGAAGATAGAGAATATTCCGACTCGCAGCAAACTTCGAATATCTTTAAAAAGAAACAACTCTTTCTTTTTAAGAGAGGTCGCTACTTAAATAAAAAATGCAAAGGAAAAACAAAGATATTGTGAACAAAAACTGCCAGAGAAGATTTGCACCAGGTCTTCCCTATGCCTTCCCTATTCAACCATCGTGAAATACTGAAAGCCTTTATACCATCATATCCCCAGCAAAGTTTGTAATCTTAATAAAACAGTAAAAATTAAAAAATGTGGTCTGCAAATCACTGTAAACCACACCTACATATAACGCTGATACCTATTCCAACATCACCACCCTGGGACTTTTTTTTGGAAACGAAGAAGAAACGGTTCCTCCTTGAGAACGATTACTCGGAACCGTAAAGGGAGTCATCAACCAAGTTTTTGAAGTCTACGAAAAAGTTGGACCAAAATTTTATTGAAGCTAGCTGAAAAAAATGTTTTCCTACGATCAAAGTTCGTTTCTCATTTTTTTGTTTACTCATCCAATAATTTTATACATTTATTTTTTAAATTTTCATTATTCAACAAACCTTTTTCGAAAGAAACGTCTGTAGGCTTCATGTTATATGGATGTTTCTTTTGTGAGGATTCGAATGGCGAACACTGCTCCACACTTGCTTTACCCATGTGACTTAAACTCCAATTATAATCAAAGAAGTTTTTGAACGCAATGAACTCCTTGTACTGCTTATTCAATTCATCTTTGTTTGTACATAATTTAATTCTTGGTCTTCCGGTATGTGCAAATATTTCATTATAAAATTGTTCCTGAATCTAGATATAGAAAAAAATTCACTAATTCCTAACAAAAAGACATTTAAAAAAGATGTTCATTTCATTTAGAATATACCACTTTCTTATTGAATTTGTTTCAAAAATATGTTGACATAATAATTAGGCAACATGAACTTAATAACCAGGTTCAAGCTGAGATGTGATATCTAAGAAAGATGGAGGGAAAATCAAAGTTAAGGATACCACAATAAGGGCTAATTCGTACAAGAAGTCATCTAAGAAAGTGATCGAGTAAAACAGGCTAAGATGGCACGACACCTGCTCCGGATGACTATTCAAGCACAGCAAAAGACAGTTTAAGAGGCACGACGAAACGGATAATTTTAAAATGTAACAGCAAAATAGATAAACAGTCAACTTTCAAGTTTATATAGATAGAAGTTAAATTTAAAAACATAAACTGCACTGTCAATTTTAATTAATCTGTAACTAGATTCCACGAGGGTTTGGCCAAAAAGCCAAAAGAGGATCTAATGTGGCACATTGTAAACCTAAATGTTCAAGTTTTTCTAACGCGGCAAAAATCTTACTAATATACTGTAAAAACAGCTCGCAGTTTTTCTAACGCGGCAAAAATCTTACTAATATACTGTAAAAACAGCTCGCAGTTTTTCTTTTTATAAAATGGACTTCTGTTGAATTGACTATTTGAAGGGGATTCAAGATGTGAAGCACTCCACAGTCTATTAACGACCGCAGATTTTCGAACAGAAGTATATGAATGGGTTTTAATGATCATGGAATTCTTAGATAGATAGATAGATTAAACTAGGGCGGCCTCAAGGCCTACGCCACTGCGACCCCTTTGGATCTATTGTGGCTCCCCTCACTCTAAAGCTCACCCTTTAATCAGACTCTTATTGCTGGAGAGCGACTCTTGGGTAAAGCTCAATTCTTAGATAGAAACAGTCATTTTCCACCGCATTTGTATTTCATCTTTAATTTCAATTAAAGTGAAAAATTTATACTTGTTTTAATAAGACGGCGCAAGTAGAAGCGCGTACTTACATGAGGTGAGCACAGTTTTAAGAACGCCACGGATTTGCCACAATTGTACACTTCTAAACATGGTAAGAAGTCAGGCGCCTCCTCTTCAATAAAACTAAAAGTTGCCTCCCAGTCTTCTTTACTGGATACATTGTTCAGATCGTTATTCTTCTGGATGAAAATATCTTTGTGCCAGATGCCCTCAAATATCCACCTATCTAGTAATCTACAGTAATTAAATACTGTGATATTAAATTTGTTAATAATATTTTTAAGGACATTGTTATGAGTTATTGTTATTTAGTTGTTTAGTAACGTAGTCTAGCTAGTATTAAGTTTAGTGTTCAGTAAAAAAAAAAACAAGGGCGGAGGGCATAATAACCCATTGGTTCATTGCCACCCCCCCAAAAAAAATTAAATAAATAGTAAGTAAAAAATTAGCATTAATACATGTATAAAAATTAACATTAATAAATGTATAAAAATTAACATTAATACATGTAAAAAAATTAACAACTACGAACAGAAGTCAACATACTGTTGAGAATTAAAGTAAAAGTAAAGTTGTTGCTCTTTTTTCTTCTTAGTACTTAAGGCGTAATTTTAGGCAATGATGTCAAAATATTTAACATCTCATTTATTTCTTTGTATTGCTAACCTGTACAATTGTCAACTTCCCCCTCCTTTTCACCAACCTTACCTCACTTTGAAATGTGAAGTTTAGAAAAAAAAAATGGAGTCAATACACAATTATAAATCTTCTTCAATTTTTATCCAATCTTAGTAGTTTCGCTACAATAGAACTGAATCTTTAAGGAGCGCCCACCCACTCGGTAGAATCGAAACTAAATATAGAACTTTCTGCGACTTCCCTTTTTAAGTCATTCACAGTCAAAAGTTAGAGAGAGAATACCTAAGTATTTTGAATAATTTAATTTGCATTAATTTAATAACATTTACATACTTAAAATAAGCTTGGCAACACTCCAATAAGAACGTATGCGATATCACTGACAAAAATGGATGTTTGAAATCATTCATAGCAGAGCAATATAATCTTTCCAACACTTTGGGCGAATATGGATGTGATGTTAGAGTAGTGGTAAGAAATTTGATCTATAACATAAGAAAAGAAGATCAAACCTTAACCTTGATATAAAACTTTACGGCTATACATTCTATTTTGATTCTATAGTGGTTCCCAAAATGACGTTCCACTACCTTTTTATGTTGCATTTGTCTTCTTCACTATTTTCGCCCTTATTATTGACCCTTAGAAGAAAGTGGACCAGCCACTTCTTCTTCGGGGAGCTTATCCTTGCGGGTATCCAATCTAACACGAAACACACTTAAACCTACTCAAATATAATTAAGACTGTTATTTGAATAATTTCTGAAAAACCTTTGTGAAGATAATTCTGGTTAAAATAGTACTCCGAAATATATGAGGACGAAAAATGAAATGCATTTCACTAAAAAAAAAGTAAAGGAAGACAGAATAAATAAATAAACAGTACAGTTGCTCTTCAGGTTGGCTCCTATAGGCACTAAGAATTCAAGTTTGAGCTACCCACGAATTTTCGTTTTTGAGATACACTACCAAACAACATTACAGTACCACTTCACTTATTTATATGCATCAATTAAGGTTAAGAAGTACAAAAATATAAATTCAAAACAGTTACTGGCTTTGATCAGTATAATACTACTAACACAATAAATAAAATTGTTCATAAAGCTGACACTAAACAAAACAAACATAAACTAAACAAACCTGATGTGACAATGGTGAGATATAGTACAGCCAGCTGGTAATACATAAATCTTCAGGTAAATTCAACACAACTCTATGATATAAGCCAAGAAAGTGGCGGATATATGATGATACGGGTGCAAAGCAAATTTCATTCAGAATTCTGATTAGTCGCAAGTAACAAGAGCCCGACTCTAGTATAGGTTCCAGCATATAAGTTAAGATATCTGGATCCATCCCGTCAGTGTACAATCCCTTTCGTAAAGTCATACATCCGTCACACTGGAACCAACAATAATAAAAAAAATTATTTAGGATGCAGTGCGAAATTATATTTCTCTTTCGCTTAGTACAATTATGAAGAAATATTACCATCAAGTAATAAAGTCACGGTGCAATTATAAAATCTTAGATTAGCTGAGACTCTATAATAATTTATTGCACTTACTTATTACATAGAGTAAGTACTGCAATCCTGCAGACTATCGATTTAGAATTTAAACTTAAAATACAAGATTTGAGTTCCTCAAAACTAAAATAATGTAACTGCTATTAAATGAATTACGCTTGTAAACTTCTCTTACTACTTATTTGAATATAAAAAATGCTATTCTAATTTTAATAATTTATAGTTATTGATTTACGAACGATTCTAGGGCTGTAGCGCCATTTGGTAATAGTGATAGTAGAAGTGGGGAACGAGGCGTTACGTTAAAGAACATTAGACATATTTAAAAACTGCAAAAGACTTAAAAATTCATCGTAAGTTTGTAAAGTATTAAATTACATGCCATATTTCGATATTCAAAATTCGCTCGAAAGCTTAGGACAAGTTGTGATTTGCACAGTGTTAATGCTGCACACATGAAAATTTAGTTTGTTATTATCCCCGCAGCCAAAAATTACTGAACACCCGATTTTGCTGTTTGTTAAAATCCTTTCTTTATTTATTAACATTAGAAATGTTTTTTGGAGCACAAAATCTACGATGAACACATAATAATATACATAATTTTGCTAATATCAAAACAAAATAATAATGCTAAAAATGGTTAACAAATAAATACCAATCTGAATGACGCCGATTGTATTCCGATAAGAGCTGACATGACTTGGCCTCGAAGTTCCTTTCTAGTAATATATAAGCTTCTTGCAATAATAGTGCATCCTGACATAAATTTTTTAATATTCAGATCAAGAGTATTAATTAATTTTTTATTTGTGCGGAATTTTTTTATTTCAAATTCTTCCGCTGATCTTTGTATCGATTTACCACTTTTCGTCTTGCAGTCACTGAAAACATTTATTTTTTTTAAACACATTAATGGTATAAAAATTTACCGCCGGGACTGTGGATGTTATGAACCAGAAACCAGTATCTGAAAGTGTAGGAAGACGTTGAAGCGCCAGTACTTTGAGTGCACAGTGCACCTTTCAACAATATGACTTATATTTTTTGAGCCTATACCAATCTCCTTTTACTTTCAGCTCTGTAACTCAGAACTACAGAAAAGTTCAACCAGGAGAAATTCACGCAATTTGAAAATGTATTCAGTTCAACCTCAACTGTCGGAATTAGAAATTATGGAGGGTGCAATAGTCAGACGTCTGTTTAAGCACTGAGCAATAGTCAATTCTTAAACTTTGAGAAATTTCAACGCAAAGCGGGAATTTTCAGTAGAGATCCAAGAACAGAGCTGATCTAAGATGTACCTGTATATTTCAAGGACATCTCTCAAGATTCCTGGTCGGATCGCTTATTGGTGGTATCAATTTATAGCGACATTTCTCAATAGAAATATCTGCTTCTGTAGTTAGTGAAACAGAGGAAGTCGAACCCATTATCTCAGGACTGATGGCTGGAGTTTTGTGAAGATTAGTTTTCTTCTGAAACAGGAAGGCAGTAGTTTCCACCATAATGCGATCTTAAGATGGTTCAAGTAGGTCTAAATGTTTGTGAATCGCTTGTGTAACTTTTCTTTGAATCTAAATAGGCAGAGCTTCTTCCTTTACCTCAAAAAAAAAATAATAAAAGAAGAGATTAGCTCAGCTGGTAGCGTGGAGCACCAGTGAACGGAGGTCCAGGATTCAAATCCACGCGTGCACCCTTAGACTTTCTCATCTTAGTAGCCTCCTCAGATTTACAGTCCGGTGATGGACAGTGTTGTCTGCAATGAGGGAACACTGTCCGGAGGGCAGTGCACTGAAAAAAGCTCCGCCGCCAATGCTGACTCGCCTTTAATATATACATTTATATTATTAAGTATAAAAACCTAAAATACTTACAGACCATTCTTAGCTGGTACAATGCCGATAGATAGAGGAAGTAGTACTTCAAAACTCTCCTAAAAATGATTATCAAAGAATAGTAAAGGATCACGGTTTTAAAAAAACACATACTAAAAACATTGCCACAGAATGATTAAAAACGCGATACTGACCATATCGTTTATTTTTTCTTCGAGCTCGGCTTGTTTTCTATAAATTATTCTCAATAATGTGCACAAGCTAGCGAGAACAATGAACAATTTAATTTATTGTGTCATTATAATACTTACAAAAATGTTTAAATTCTGTGATCTCAAGTAATTGATGTGTAACAGTGTCAGTATCTTTAATACATCGAATGGGTTCCAAGGCAAACTTGCTTGATAGTCCAATCTTTCTAAAAGATCTTCCAATATGTCATGTATGTTCCCATTTAATAATTTTTCGTTTGAATTCAGTAGAGAAACTCCCATGTGCAAAGCGGCTTTTAAGTCTTCTAAACTCCTATCTATAACAGTGTACGATTAAACATTCAAACACTACATTAGAACAGTAATTCCCAGTTTATTCCAGTATAGTTTATTTTATTTAAATATACTATTGAAGACCTTTAGTTTGGCGTAACCTTTAGAACATTAAGACGAAGGAGATAGTAGCGCAAAAAGAACTAGTAGGGAAAGTCGTCAACCTCTTTAGGGGCACAATAAGTCTCTTGTGGCTGCGGTGCCGTGGTGTAGGGTCCCTATTCTAATTCTTAGTTTATTTTTTTTCCAAAACATAATTTAGACAATTTTATATTGAGTACAAGGTTTATAACGAATTTATCAGTAAGAATTGAGCCCATCTGTGAAGGAAGTAAACTATGTTCACATTAAATAAACAATAAAACAAAAATGGAGCTTAATCAGTTTCTACTCTTGCAGCTTAAAAATACATAGCCCTCATGAATGTACTATTGAGTATGAACACATTTTTATTTTTAGAAATTGCAGTTATTTCAAGGCACACAGTATTTAGAAACTAATAAAAATATGCCAGAACATTATGTTGTCAAAGAACCTACTTGAAACTAACAGTCTAAGCAAAGGCTATTTTTTTAAAATAACTATTTGAAAATAAATTATTTCATTTATAAGCATTGTGTACGTATTTACATATCACCCAATTCACCTGAACTGACATATACAATCTTTGACTACAAGAACTTTTTCTTAAAATTCTTACCACAAACATGATAACTTTTTCTTAAAATAACTTCATAAGCAGCTGAGAGCAGTCTTTTTTCACATTTAGCTCTCAGACGATTTTGCACGCCTTTCATCTCCAAATTAATTAATAATTTTATAATCTTATAAACGCTTAGATTTGTTGAATCTTTATCAGTTTCCATTTTTTATCTAATAAACCTATACAAACTTGACCAATTGAAATAGCTATTACAAATCTATTTAACAAAAACATAAACACATTTCAGTATCACTACAAATTTCCTAAATTCGAGGGAAACATCAACACATTTGACGCACAATTCTACCAACATAATTCAACCAAAATCATATCCTACATCTAAAAACTTCTTTTAAATATAAACATTATTATTTAAGTAAAAAAACATTCCTAAGTTTTAGATGAATTTAAAATAAAATAATTTAATTTGCCCTTTGATTCTAGTGATTCCATTGTAGGTTCTGCTTCTTTAGTTCATGCACTTCTTTTTTCACAAGAGGGGGGTAATAAGTTAATTTTCTAGTAAGGGATCTCTCCTCTGTCTCTTGAATTTAATACTGAAATTTCTGTTTATCTTCTAATTCATTATTTTTTAAATTTGGACCAAAAGTAGAGCCAATTCTTTAAATAACAGTCGAATTTTCTTATTTCCATCTTAAGCAACTTTATTTACTTTTATGCTTTAAGCCTACACTCAGTCTCGTGAGATTTTAATTTAGTGTTTACGTTCAAATGAGTTTTTATACACTTGTTTCAATATGTCTCTGTTACTCTCAGTTATTTCTTTTACTGTTTCCACTTCATCACACAGTGGTGATCTTATTTTGTAAATAAACAAAAAATAAAAAAACTTTTTAGCCTTA
Organism: Rhodnius prolixus; assembly: GCA_000181055.3. NCBI lineage: Eukaryota > Metazoa > Arthropoda > Insecta > Hemiptera > Reduviidae > Rhodnius > Rhodnius prolixus. Next base: position 697,713 of record KQ034324.1, read on the forward strand.
CACAAAATTTTGAATAACTCACCTCTATTTGATTACGATTTTCTCCTCATAATAATTCGTGTAGTTTCTTCAAGGTATAAGGTTACGTTCTGAGAAATTCTTTTCTTTCAGCTTAAAGAAACTGATGTTTTCTTTCGACATCTTTTGAAAGAAATATTTCTATTTCAGTTGATTCAAGAATTGTCAAGTTGTCACTTACCTTAATATAAATGAAACTACCATTTAAAAGTTTAAGAATATGTGGCTCCTCTGAAAAATACACCTCCACTTTCAAAATATATTTGGATCACATCATCACAAGGTTGGACGTTAAGCTCCGCCTGAACAAATAGGCGATTACTTTAGTATCACAAGAGATGCCACTATTTTTGGGGAACCTTTACCTTTACCTAAACCTTTACCGAAAACACAAGTGTCTACATCAGGAGTTGGGCTTTATGAAATTTTGCTATTAAAGCGGAATAGTTAATCTCATAGAGAGCAATCGATTGCCAATAGGTGCCTATTAATTTTGATTAATCAGCAAGTTCATTTTTTGTTCATTACTATTTCATGTTTTATTTATTTTTATGTTTATATATATTGAATTGTCTATAATTCTATATAACAGATAATATCTGTTCTTTTCTCAGACATAACCCTACTCTAGACCGTTCATTTGCACCTTTCTGGTTGGTCTTTAGCGGAGTCATCTTTCTCACCGCACTGCATCACGTACTTTTGCAATATACGCTTATGCTTTTTTCAGCTCCTTAATCTTTCGATGACTTATGACCAAAGTTTAACGCGTCTATAAAGCGTTTTATTTAGAATTGAAAGTTAGTTTCTAGGCGGTTAAACTCATTCAACAAATTCTGATTTGATTTCCACCTTTTCAATTCTTTGGAGCTTTCCTAAAGTCCATCAATGATAAGTAAAATTCCTAAAGTTAATTTTTATCAGAACTGCGGACTCAACCAAATTTAAAAATACTAGGCATTAAGAAAATATTTAGAATAATTTTTGGTTATGGGAAATCTAGTATGTATAAAATTATATTTTTCTTGTGTTTCAATAACTTCTTCTTCTTTTTTTTTTCATCCTTCATCAGAAACTGCCTGTTTTTTTTTGCAGATTTTTTACTTATACTTACAAATTATGTCACATAACTATTTGAGATATTGTTAGCAACAACAGCACATTTCAAATAATTGACTTTACTATTCGTTACGAGAAGAATACACTAAAAGCAAGGAGTAAGAAGATCAAGAAATTTTGAAAGTTGTTTTCGGAACTGAAAGAAATGTACAAGCTGAACGTCTGTATCCACAAACTTAGGCTTCTTCTAAAGATAACCAAGGATGCAATTTGCACGGGATTAGGATTGCCTGAAACATTCATGTTGTACAGAAGTCAATCTTACAGACCACTAAGTATTTTCCTCCGTATTTTGGGTAGAAATATGTGCGCTCACAAGAAACCTATTTTTATTACCATACAAAACTCAAAATTCCCATGTTTAAAGCAAATGTAATAGTAATTAATTTCGATTTACACAATTATTCCAAACTATACTGAAACCATACTTTTCTGCTAGTGTGACAGCAACTTCCATCTTCCTCAGTCCTGGGTGTTTTTTGGCCGTATAAATTTAAGGTCAGAGAGGTTAAATTTAAATTTTAGATCTTAAGTCATTTGCACCCAGAAAATTTTGAGGTGCATTGCCGGCCTCTGGACGGAGATCTTTCGTTAAGATAACTCTGTCCATCACCGGAAAGTGAGCTGTAAGAAACTCCTAGAATGAGGTAATCTAAAAGCTGGTCGCTGGATTCGAAACAGGATTCTCCGCGTGGGGAACGAAACAGGACGCTAACCAACTTAAAAGATTATCTTTTTTTATGGTCTTTCTTGTTAATTCTTTCTTGTTTTTATGTGCATAGTAAATCCGTATTTTAGCAAATATTTTCATGAAAAAATCAATCATTTCTATATAAATAACCATTTTCAGATGAAGGTATCAATAGTTATCAAAAGAACGAAAAAGATAAGTTTTGTTGTTATTCTGCTTATTTCTGAAAAAACCTCATAAACAAGACCAGACAATAAAAAAAATCCAGTTGGAGTGAAATGCTTTTTTATTATCCTTGAGACCATTTAATTATTGATTTCACATTTTTCCTTTGTAAACTGACAAGGCTGTCGTCCTTTCCCGTCCATCTTAAGTTTCATTGCGTATCGATATTCATCACCGGCATATCATTGTTTTGCCCGCTTATGTAGCGTTCAAAAGGAAGATGTCCAAAACAAATATAAATGAAATTAATAAATAAAAAAAATTATATTTTACAAAATAAAATTACAAAATAGAAAACAAACTATATATATAGTCAAGGTACATTATACATAATATTTATACAATTAACTTTGTAATTTTTTATACACTTTGTAAATTATCACACACATATTTAAATATATAAATATGTATATATTTATAAGAACTATTTAATAAACAATTATGTATCACATCTTATATTCTGTCCTTTACAATAAATATTGTCATTTACGCATCCTACTTTCGCCATACATACAGATGATATGTTGCTTTTGGTCTGCGAGCCATAACTTTGCAATCTCCTAACATCGATGAATTACACCATTTTGAGTATATCTTGAGACGCTTTCTTACAAAAAAAATTCTAGTACATTCTACGTGGAAATCACCACAATCAAAACAAAAATGTGGTGTGAACACTCATAGGACTTTCTCTTACTGCAGCTCCAAAGTACTAATTTACAAATTTTCATATATCTAAACATAAATGTTGACTATACCCCATGCTTTTATTTTCCTGAGTCTCCCCAAAATGTTAATTTTTCTGGAAAAACGTTACACACAAAAAGTGAAAGGCTTTCATATTAACACCAAATTTAAAGAACTTGTTTGCCGGTCAATCCTAACGATTTACAACCTTTTTGTTCGCTCACGATTGATGTTTATGTTATAGTGGTTTATATGTGTTAATTATTTTATTTTTTGGAGTTATCGGGTTAATATTTTTTCTAAGAAAATTCAGAGTAACTTGGGTTTAATTTAAATTCCAAGATCAATTCAGTATTTTTCGTTTGAGTAAAACTGAATAGTTTATAGATAACAAAATTTATCGGTGCTTCGGTAAATAATACTGAACAATATTTTTATTATAAGGGCAACTCCGAGGGGTGCGACCTCTGACGTGTTAAAAATGTCTTAATATTACTTTTTTTTTTTTGCAAAAGTTGAAAAGTTATCAAGATTTTCACAGATATTGGACGAGATAAAAGATTATCTACAAAACAACTTCAAATGTAGGTAAAAAAGTAACCAATTTGCAAAGAAGAATTTGCTCTTGATAATTTTTTAAAAATACAACAGAATTGATAAGTACAATCACCAGGCAAAGTAAAAAGTAAAGTAGTGAAAGTTATTATAGGCCAGGTATCTAAACGTTAGCAGCAACGTCATATTCATAAAAGCGAGAATTAGATACAAAACTAATGGTTTTTTTACTCAACGTACAGATAAAATGTTTCTTTGATAGAAAAATATTTTACTTGAAAAGTAGGAAAAAATTAATTTGCGGCTAATCCAATTCTAATCAAATTTGTGGCTTTTCGAGAAAAATAAATAAAATAATGAGACTTTGTGAGTTGAAAAAAATGTGAAGGGTAATAATTTGAGTAATACCCCAGGATTATCTGTGAAACCAGACAAATAGGAAAATTATTGTCGCATTTGCTTAAAGCAGGAAACATTCTGAGGCGTGATAAATAAATTAACACTAAAGGACAAGACATTCTCTAGAAGACAATCTGAGGTAATTAGATCAAAAGAATTAACTATCTGTCGAGTCCACAGAACTTCTGATACTTCAGAATTGGAATAATCCGATAAAGCTAGAGTATACTGATACAGATGACATCTGTACCTGTTAACTGTCAGTTTGAGGAACGTACTCTACGATCAAAGAATGGCACCAAGTTTTGAAGTGAACCAATCAATCCTCATCTGGCATAGATTGGAGGAATTACTTGAGAGTAGAAGGAAGAATTAGCAGCTTTCTGCATACAGGTGTTTTAGTTAAAAAAGCGAAGTTTGAAAAGGACAAAATTCCTTACGAATTTTAAGAATCTGTTACTGATAAGTTTTACGTAATCCTTTTTGTACTAGATTATTATGTTTTGATCTTATATAAGTTATCACAGTTGATCGAAGATAATAATGTTATAGGGGAGTTCCAAGCGGGTTTTAGACGAGGGTATTCGACAAAGATACACTTGTGAGCATTGGTATGTTCATCCTTATGGGTCGCGATGTCTGCGGGCAGAAATGCTCACTCCCCATTTTACTCATTTTAGTCTAGCGTTGGTGTAATCCTCTTAGAAAACAGTAAAATGATCGTATAAAACCGTTGAACGTCCAAATAGAGAGGGAAGCTCTAGCTCGCATGTAGACTTGCAAGAGGTTTCAAAAATTTCATCACGGGAACCTCAAAAACTCAAGAAAAGGATTACTGCCTCTTAGAAGAAATATCATTTTCTAACCCAATCGATCCCAGGCAAATTAAATTAATTACGGAGATAATTAGGGAATTCTTTGCCCATTTTATCACGAATGAAAATGAAGTTTCTCGGAAAAAAAGGTTTCAAATAAAAGTGAACACCTATCTATCAATATAAGTTTAGAGATGAAATATTTTGAAATGAGCCGATTAAATGTTTCAAAACAAGTTTTGTCTGATGATAATTCAAATTCGAAAAATCTGAAAGATTGCAATGTATTCGATGATAAGCAGTAAGAGAAAATGACAGTGCAGTGAGTGAATCAAATTATTCTAAGCAACTAAAATTAATGAGATGGCTGCATAATTTCTGTCATACTTCTAATTACTATTATATTTTTTTTTCAACATTTCACAATGACGTAATTATGTCTCTAGGTCACTGTCCAACAGGCGTATCACACTTTTAAAGTTTGATGGTTTGGTTTACGACGTTGTTAATTGATTACTCTTGAGAATTTTGAGAAGCGGTCAAAAAAGTTTTGTATATCTGTTCTTTTTTTATATAATATATTTTTCTTCATTTACATTCTCCATCTAGGTGTTCTTCCCACAATGTTGTATACATGTCATATAAAATAAATAAGATATGCATACTTTTAGGGCACCTAATTATTCCAGTATTTTACTATAAGTAAAATTAGGGGGCTAAATTAAATTACTATTGAGAAATGAATAATTGTTGAATCTACTTGTTATTAACTGTGTTATTTGTGCTCACGAATATTTCGGTAAGACGAATTCTAGACTGAAATATTCTTTTAAATCCTTGATTCAAATTTAAACAGTAGCCGACTCTGACTTGGTCTTTTTCTCCTTTAACGTGCATGTACGAGTATATATGACTACTCAGAATAATT
>KQ034324.1:716909-752466 GCA_000181055.3 Rhodnius prolixus
TGCTCCCTTCGCTCCACCTATCGCATGGCCTTGTTTAAAACCACTTTTTCTTATTGCAAGTCTCTTTCTAAGTAGAGAATGATATCTTTTGAATGTAATATAAAAAAGGGCTCGGTGGAAGCTGATAAATAACCAAGTAAAAAAAAAAAAATACTGAAATACATACTTCCACGACTTTCTTTTGTTGCAATTCCCAAAGTCTTAACTTACAATTTTTCACAAAATAAGTATTTTTACTAAATGCTTTTTGCCTTGTTAAGTTGACTAGACGTAAATCAAACGGAACTTAGAGCGGAAGCGTAGCATGCCATCTCTCTTATAACCCTTCTAATATGACTTTCCTTAACAAATATTTTGAATAAAAGTGGTAGACCAACACATATAGTCAACAGTCTTTAAGAAACATCGTTTGAGCGTTTTCAAAAAAAGTGGTTTTGTTATTAAATTCAGAATTTTGGCATTAGAAAACATTTTTCTGGTACAGTGTATGATTTGACTGTTTAAAGAGGAGCTTCACATTACATTACCTTTTTCAGAACCTGCCTGAAATTATATTTCTTGAAGAAATATTTTAAATAAAAGTGATTGACCAATGTGTGATGTTAGTATTGTTAATGCAATTTAAATAAAATCGGTATATATGTTTTCGAGAAAATTGCATCCCACTGTGAAATTGACTTAGTATAATGGCGCATCCGTTTGAACTATGTCCTAACTAAACCTTATGGCGGCATCCCTTAGTGGCATTTAAATGAAATATCAAACTTGAACCTTCTACGATTTTTCAGATTTTGAGCTATTGAGGATACGGCCCTCTCTTTATAAAAACTATTTTCGAATTCAGGATCCAATAATTGTATTTTTGTAAGAAAATCGAAATACGAAAATCTGCACGATTACAAAACTTACTCTTACCAGAAGAAGCACTTATTGTGTTATTTATCTTCTTAAAGTAGTTCTCAACATCATCCAATCAGCTTAGTCTAGTCTTTCTAAAAGGTCTTCTTCCCATTCCAGACAGAATAATTCTTAGCTTAAAATCTTCGCTTCTCTGGATTTCAAATGTCATTAATACAAATAAATTTAATTAGACATACTTTGATATAATTGTGGACCTTCATTGATTTTATATTCTAGTGAAAATTTACGAAGTTGTAGCATCTACAATGTCACTATTCCATTGTTACTGTTGCAGTCTCTAGATCCAGCTGACTTTTTTCACTTAAGTATGTGGCCTAAGTATTTATAAATTTAAACCACCTTGAATTTCCGTCTTTAACAGGTATAGATTTAACCAAGGGCAACTACTGCAGGATATTCGTAAAACTCTGAAGTGGGCCGATTTTAGAAACGTTATGAATGAAATAGATGTACAGCTTGTAGACATGTTGGGACCAAAAACTGACGCTGATCGTCTTCCACTAGTTAAGAAGAAAGAAAAAATTCCGAAGCAGAGACAAACAATCTCAGTAGTGGACTGTACTGATGGTAAATATTATAATATAATATTTAAAAATTAAATATAGGCCAGCTCACTAAGAGCTTTACACGTATTGATACCTATTCCAAATGGAGTTTTTTTTAAAGATCTTGGTTTCAATCTTCTTGAAGCTGTAGGCTCGCCAAGGTGGTAATAAGATGTGGAAGGCAGTGTGTGAATGGTGAGAAAGAAGTTGGCTGTTAGTTTGGCCATGTGAGTGGGAATGGCTTTAATGTTGAGTTCTCCGTGTATTTGTGAGTTCCTAGTAAAACCACGGGACGTTCACTGCAATTCGTAATACTTTATTTTGAAAAGACTGTAGTCTTTTCGTCAGTATGTTGCTAGCTGTAATTCAGACTAGGCAGGCGTACGTTAAAAGAAGTCTAGGAAGCGTCTTGTAGAGCAGTACATTGCTGGAGTGTTTGAGCGACGTGTTTCTGTTAATAAATGGGTATAACCCAGTCGAGTGTTTGATTGTTGAAGTTTTCGTTGATGTGCAGTTTCCAGAATTTGTGTTTCAAGGATTACGCCAAGGTAACGTTCTCCCCTTGTTTCCAAAGCATTTTCTGGTTATTGAGTTTTAACAGACTTTGATCTTCATTCTAGAACCTACTAAGGAAGAAAATTTTGGCTTCTTTTTTTGAAGTATTCAGCTTTCACTTCTATCTTTGGAACCAGTTGGATACTACCTCTACAAAGTTTGTAAGTTAGAAAAGCATTTGCTAATTACATTGTGCGAAGCGGATATCATTTTATTGTCTGCGTACGTAGCCAAAGTGGTGAAGGAAGTTTCTGGAGGTCTGAGCAATATAAGTTGAAGAGATCATGAGAGGACTCATGATTGTCCCGTGAGAATCTGTCTTTTAGCACTTACTGTACGTATTGTTAAGTCTTATGTTAAGTAGTCCAGAGTGCCAAACAGTGTCAGAGGCGGAAGCTACATCACGAAATATAACTGCTTTGATTTTTCTGTCCTCGAAGTTGTGTACGATGTGTTCTGACTCTCGTTTAAGTTGACGAGTGTTTGGTTTAAATCCGAATTGGTGTGGTGATGTTGTGTTTGATTCATTGAAGTGTTTTGGGAATCTTTTGATGTTCGCGCACGACACCAACCTATCTACAGAGCCAAAAAAGTATGCCTCTTTACCATATATACAACCAGTCACAAACAAATTAAAAACATTACTACAAAACTCAACAAACACAATAATCGCTGCAAAAAGAAAAAACATCAACTACACAAAAAGACAATTTTTCTCGAATCTGAAGGACCAGTTTGAAAAAGACAATCAAATCTAATGTACGAATATAATGGAAAGACTGTCCCACTTCAGTATTTATAAAAAAGAATATTGTAAGAGTTAGTAGTGGAAGTAGTATAAGTTGAGTTGTTTATGTTTATTTGACAGGTGTTTGTTTATTTCTATAATGTTTAGTTATTTAGTTAATTTCATTTATTATTTTAATTTAGTTATTATTTAATTTATTTCATAATTCCCATATTTATTTTATGTGGAAAGAGTAAAAGATCAGGTGAAAGTGGAGTCAGTTAGAGTTTGAAGAGGCAAGTTTCCCTTTTACTGACCCGTGTTTTCTTGTCTACAGTCCATGCTGCGTATGTATGCATATCTATATATGGAACGATTTATTAAGTATTAAGTACGCTAGTTGTAGATTTTGTTCTAGTACAATTAAACTCTAGTTTTATTCAAATAGTCTTTATTGTCCTATCCCTGTTGTGATTATGTGTGTGCGAGTCACCTATGAACGCAGGGTGAGCGTGCGTGGGTGTATGGGCACTGTTTGAAGTAAGTAGCTTCATAAGGAGTGGTAAGTAATAAACAAGAGACAGCGGCTGGCCTACAATGCCAACACTCGTACGAGAAAAAACTAAAAGAGGAACACATCAGCACTTTTCTTACATAGTCACACAATCGATTTCTCATACACAAAGATACTAAAATCAGAGACAAACACACAAAAAAGGATAGGAATGATTTACATTTCAAAGAGAAAAAATAGTTTAAATTTTAAAAAAGATACGAACAATCTAAATAACATGTACGCCAACTACTACCAAAACACTTAAAAAACATTTTTTTGACAATTGGCAACACTGACCTGTTCTCAACCAAACATTGAAACCGACCACATTCAGTTCATTAGAAGTCTGGACGGAAGACGCGCGAACTTTACATGTAACAGACCAAAATATAATTGTCAATAGTATAAGGCAATTAATTTTTGTAAAATAATTTTTATATTAAATTCATGTACATTAAAATTCTACCGTAAAATACTTTGCAACATTCTTTCTTCTGAGTAAATATTGTTAGTTGTTCATTTCAAGTCGGAAGGTTTCCCGCTCTACCTATCCTTTGATTAGTTTTGGCGGTCGCTCAATATTCTGTAAGTGTTAATGGGACCTGTTCAGTACCGGTTGGTGGTCAGAGTCTAGTTCGCAGATTGAGACCAGATATATTGGTGTGTTAATGTTTTGTTGTAACACAATGTCGGGTATTAGGAATCGTAGTCGCGTTGAATAGAGTAGATTGTGGGTTATTCTCATGCGGGAGCAAATTTTCTTAATAAGTGCCCTGAAGTTAAAACAGATGTGCTGGATTTTTTTTTCTTTCTTTTAAAATTCCAAACTTAAGCAATGGTAACAAAGAAGTAACAGTTAATCAGTGTGGGAAATTTATTGAACATTAATAACAACTTCGTTAAAAGCATTCAACTCAATGAATTTTTTACTTTTCATTATTGTTATCTTTTTAAATAAAGTTTTAATAATTTAGAATTAATATTGCTCTAGGTTTAAAAAGAGAAGCAACAGTTAGAGAAATGATGAGTAAACTACATCTTCACAAACCAGGGGAAAATTTTAAATCTGAAGGCTACATTATCACGAATAACACACGTCGTCTTCTTGAAGAACACCTGAAGATAACAGGCGGTCAGGTAGCGTTGGTTAATATGAAATCGCATGTTATGGAAGAGACTAGGTGTAGTGATTGTGATGGTCTGGCTGGCTAGCCAGGGTTTTGGGTTCTAATCTACTGCTCTTATATATTCTTAGGAACCTCTTACAATTCACTGAAGGAACTGTTCTGTATCGAAATATCACTGACTATAGCTTAACAATAAGAAAGCTTTAATTGAAAAAATAATGCGAAATCTCACATTTCTTAAGTAAATTGATATTTAATGGAATTTCATTATATTTGCTTGATATGTGTCGGTAAATAAATCTAAATAACAGTAGTCTGCCGTTGACAATAGTTACTATGTTGAAGATAACTGAATACCTCATGCTACCATCATATTCCATAGAGCTGACTAATTTTAAAATCCATAAAAACTATTTATAGTGGCTCCTTTGGTAACCGATTATGTCCAATCATGAAATATAGCAATGCGTTGAACATCCAGAAATTTCAATAAGGGTAGATGGACATTATGCTGACAGGACACTATAAGGATGCTTAAAGTTACAGATTTTCTTAACATTATGCAGCTGAACCTTAGGGTTTTCTGCAAGGGTTTAATGAATTGTTAGTAGAAAAAATGACAATTAAGATTTAAAATAATAAGAGAAAGTCAGAAAGTAATGGTTTCTCACCAGAAAGTTTTAAAAAAAGATTCTTCTTGCCGTCTTCGCTGCATCCATCGGCAATATTCAACCTATCCTATTTCTGTTGCAGGTTAGGACTAGATTTCCGCCCGAGCCAAATGGTATTCTCCATATAGGCCATGCAAAGGCGATAAACATCAACTTCGGCTATGCATCGTACAATGAGGGAATTTGTTTTTTAAGATTTGACGACACTAATCCAGAAAAAGAAGATGCCAAATTTTACGAAGGCATTCTGGATATGGTAAATTGGTTAGGTAAGAACGCCTAGCAACTATCTTAAATTTTTTATTTATTATGAATGATTAGCGCATTAATTGCTGTATTTTCAGGTTATGTGCCGTATAAAATAACACATTCTTCTGATTATTTCGATCAATTGTATTTGTGGGCTATAGAGTTAATAAAACTAGGTGAAGCCTACGTGTGCCATCAAAAGCAAGATGAAATCCAAGGCCACGGTGCCCCGCCTTCCCCATACAGGGATCGACCTATTGAAGATAATTTAGCTCTGTTTGAAGTAAGGTTTCATTTGCAAAGTACTAACTTTTAATTGTACGTTATAGGTACGAATTTATCCTGTTTATTGATATTTATTATAATCGACTGACTTAAAAAAAAGAAAAAAGATTCTTGGGGAAAAGGTGTGGGGACAAATTTCTTTCCCTCCGAGTTTTCCACGCGAGCTAAAACCATCTTCGATCAATCTTCTTCACACGGCTGATTTGCCCACCGGTTCCTAATCTCGCTGAAGAGATTAAATGGTCTCAAAAGACTTCCCAAGACAATTGGAGCGAAACACGATCTTATGCTGCACGAACTTCTGCTGTTACTACATTCCTTTCTACGTATTATTTCGTACTTAGGCTGCATTATGTCAATGCGCAATGTATCAATTAAGGTTGACACAGAATAATTGAAACGTTTTAGATAAATGGCAGACATTATTTTCATCCAAGAAAAATAAAAGAAGCGATAAAGAAAGAAGGGATTACCTCAGTGGTTAGCGTACTGGATTCTCACGCAAAGATCTCGGGTTTGAATCAGGTTGCTTGTCCCTATATTTTTTTCTTCTAGGAGCTTCTTACAGCTTACTGTCCGGTGATGGAATACATAGTCTATAACGAGAGAATATTGTCCGGAAGCTGGCTGTGCACTGAATAAAGCTGGGTACCAATGACCTGAGATGGATGAATTGAGGTTTTGTGTTGGATTCCCAGTCTAGGCCTTGATATCAATTAAATGGTCCAAAATTATTAGTAATGTATGTTTGACAAATATAATTTGGTAGTTGGGACGTAAAGCCCGCCTGAAAAAGTAGGCATTTCTTTACTTTTATCTAAGATGTTGACGCGCCTTAAACTAAAAAATAATAAAAATACTAAAAATAAAGCTATAAATTAAGTTTCACTTGACAGTAGAAAGTTCACTAAAGGCGACACTCAAGTGAAGAATTCATTTACGTATGATAGTAAAGTCGACTTACTTTGTGTTTAGATGAGTGTAGCTTCTTCTGAAATAGTTTTTATATAATTTTTGAAAAGTTTGTCAGTTATATAAAAACTTTTCATAGGATATGAGAAGAGGTAAGATGGCGGAAGGTGAGTGTACCCTTCGAATGAAGATCACTCTTGAAGAAGGTAAAAGGGATCCAGTCGCTTATCGTATTAAGTATGTGGCACATCCTCGCACGGGAGATAAATGGTGTATCTATCCCACATACGATTATACACATTGTTTATGCGATTCTGTAGAACAAATTTCTCATTCTCTTTGCACCAAGGAATTTCAGTCAAGGTATGTTTCTTAATTTACATTAATTATTTTAAGAAAAGTGTGAAACACACACAACTTTCTCTTACTGCTATTTTCAAATATTTTGTCTACAATTTTTCTTCTGATTTTGAATTTTAATAAATAAAGCTAGTTGTCATTCAGAAAACATTTTTCCATAAAATAAAACGAACTTCCAGAGAAGCGTGATGTTCCAGATCTAACAGAAGCTCCTAAAATTTATTTTGTACAAACCAACTGGTATTGGCCTATACACTTGAAGTAGTAATATGTAGTAGTTATGTAGTTAAAGGGTATGACCACCTTCAGTTTGTTCATTCTTATTACTATTTTAAAAGTCAATCAGAAAATATGAACACAAAATAATGCACATTAACTAGTACTTTACCGCATTAAACATGTTCTTAAATTTATTTAAACTTGCATCAGCATTGAGTATAAATTCTAAAATTACTGCCACCAAACATGTTAATGCTTTTCAATGTAGGAACGCCCCTGAAAATAATTCAAAAGCGAAAAACTTAGTTCGAATTTGCAATTTTAGTTTAGGTGCTACCATGGAAACCATTAGCAAGATTTTGGTCTGAACCAACCTAACCAGAAGGGCCAGATTTTCACTTTATACTACTTTCTAAAAGTGGTCCCATTAATTAATTTGCTTTAAACCACAAACATAACATGCGTCTGTTACTGGGGTAGGATTCGAACCTGATACCTCAGGCTTTCGTTACACCACGCCTTATTAAATTAATCGCTTTCCTCAAAGGGTTTTATTGCATTTTTCCAGGAGGTCGTCCTACTACTGGCTGTGCAACACACTGAATATTTATTGTCCTGTACAGTGGGAGTATGGTAGATTGAACATGAATTATACCGTTGTCTCAAAAAGGAAAATTGCTAAACTCATACAAATAGGAATTGTTAAAGGTATTTAAAATCATGTGAATATTTTTACTTTTTGTTTCATAAATTCACATTTTTATTTATTTATTTTTTCCAGATTGGGACGACCCAAGATTATTCACGCTCAGTGCGCTCAGAAGACGTGGATTTCCTCCAGAAGCAATAAATAATTTCTGCGCCAAAATTGGAGTGACTGGAGCACAAACAGTGGTTGATCCAGGAATGCTTGAGGCTTGTGGAAGAGATGTTTTGAATAAAACCGCACCTAGGTATCGCAATATACGGTTCTACTTAAACGTTATCTGTTATCACAATGATGCAGTTTAGCTAGGTTAAGACTGGTCACGTGTTTAGATACTGCTATTAGAGCTATTATATTTGTGTGCCTGACAAGTTGTGTTTTACTTATTGTATTGGTGTCGTAAATAAGTTATCTAAAAGCGGATTAGAATGCTGCGTAATTAAGCAGCTTAAAGCGCCATTTGTTTACATTACATAATATAATGCTGTTTACTTTATATGTACTTCTAATTCAGTTAAGTTGCTTAATGAGACGCCATACTAATGATTCTTTAGATAACTTGTTTCAATCTACTGTTAATTTTAACATTTATTCCTAATTAATAATTTAGATTAAACAATCTAAACTTTATTATTTTTATCATTTCGGTTAGTTAATTTTTTCTTAATTATTTTTAGGACAATGGCTGTGATTGACCCGCTTGAAATTAATATAATTAGTGGAACTGGCGGCGAGGAATGGTTATATGTTCCTGACTTTCCATCCAATCCAGACAAAGGCAGCCACACTGTGACATTCTCGTCAGTCATTTATATAGAAAAGTCTGATTTTAAAGAAGTAAGTAGCAACTTCAGATTTTCACGGAAATCTGCTGATAGATAAAATTCTAAGTGGTTAACTTATTAGTTAGAAACATAATAACTGTAACAGTAGAAAGAAGAATATGCTTGAGAGATGTCCGCTCTTGGATTTTGTAGGATCTTGTACTTAAAATTGAATTGAATTAAAATTGAATAACATTTTTTGCAGCAAGATGAAAGAGGTTACAAGAGGCTAACAAAGAATCAACCAGTCGGTCTTAGGTACACGCCATATTTGATTAGAGTCTCAAATATTATATCTGATAAGAATGGTCAAATTCAGAAAATCCTAGCAATAGCTGAAAAAATTTCTAATTCTAACAAGCCACAAGCTTTTATACATTGGGTTTCGCAGCCTGCAGAAATAACAGTCAGACTTTACAGCAATCTGTAAATAGTTTCTCAGTCAAAATTCGCATATCTTAGTCAAAAAGAATAATATAATGATCAAATTATCTTCTTTTTTTTCACAGATTTAAACATAAAAATCCGGATGATATAAATGAAGTTCCCGAAGGGTATTTGTCTGATGTAGTCAATGATTCACTTAAAGAATGCAGAGCACTTGTAGATAAATATCTCAAAAAATCGGTTATTCCTTTTCGTCAGTATCAGTTTGAAAGGACTGGCTATTTCAGCATTGATCCAGAGTCGACTGAGAAACATGTGAGTAAAATATTTAATACTATTAGTCAATTATCAGGGACAAATGTTGGTTCGCATTTACTACTTTCTTAAAATTATGTCCATTGAATCCACCAGAGTTATTTCTATGCAGCAATAATTTTTTTTAAGTATATTGTAAAAATAATGAAGTAAGGAAAAGACAAGTTAGTGTTTCTTAGACATTTTTTATTATTGATGTCCCAATTTTAATGCTTCAATTTCATTTTGTCACAGATAATATTTAACCGCACCCTTTTGCTGAAAGAAGATCCGTCCAAAAACTAACGTAACTAAAATATCAATTAGGAAAGAGAGAACAAAAATTTACAAATTGAGTAATTCTCTGCACAATGAACTTTTAGGTATTTCAACTTTGGGAAAAAATTCAGCATCTGATGAGTTAGATACGAATGTACTTGATTATTTATTGTAAACCTATTTGAATTGTTACAGAAATAAAGTATTATTTTTTTAGGAAGCGAATCCTGAAATGCATTAACTTTTTATTGTTTCTAAAGAAATTGCACCCTATTCTCAGCATAAGCACTCTAAACCCTCAACTGGTATCGTCGGGTCAAATTTGACCCGCGCGTTTTTCTTTTGTGTGGCATTCTGTCGGAATTAACTAACATTTTGTAGGAAAAAGAAGTTTTTAATTAGTTTAGATTGAGTATAACTTTAAAAAAAAGAGCATTGCATAAACTTACCATATTTTTTTCTCAAAACCGGGGAAATTACAGAAACCAAAAGTAACGCTTCCTACTTCTATCCTTTACGCCTACAGTCTACTTACCAAAAAGGCGACAATTTTGTTGTAATCATTTTTAGTTGCTTTTTTTTGGGGGGGGGGGCAATGAACCAATGGATTATTATGCCCTCAGTTGCTTTTAAATTCGACGCAAGAATCACCTGTATTCCACAGTTTACATTGAAATTAAAACAGGCTTACTAAACCCGGTTAGCTCAACCTCTGGTTAGTTGACAGGCATCTCTGAAATTTGTTGTAGACTGTTGTATGTATCTATTATGCAATCATTTGGCTGATTTACGCTTGCTCCGTATGGATGGAGGCTAATATAACTGCATGGGTTCTAAATTGGAACAGACTGGAAAATTTTAGATATTTTTCTTTTTACTCTTAACGGATATAACATGCTATTAAGTAGATGTTAGTGTTTATCACTAACAAGAACTGAAAAAAATATAAATAAATAAAAATAAAATAAATAGTAATTGCGTCGGACAATTTAGTCCAACTTAGTTCACAATTATGTTAATAGCCCAAGGTTGAAGGTTGCTCTTACCTATTGATTCAGCCATCCTAACTTTCCCTTCAGACCACATATTCTTGATTGAGGATATCATGTAAGTAGAAATGTGCCTGGCCGCTAAAAATTTCTTCTTTAAGTTTTAAAAAATTTAAAAAAAATAAATTTGTAAATTTAAATTTGTCACTTTTCGAGTTTTGTCAAATAAATGGGGCAAAATAATTCACTATTCGGGATGCCATGACCTTTGTACCTTTAAACGAGACGTATGGTAAGGCATATTTGCTGTTAGTTCGAATTTAAAATCTTGTTTATGAGCTCGAAAATCAATACATGATATGTCACAGCTGATTAATTATATGTATTGAATTTGGGCGAAAACGGTTCCCACGATCTTTTTTAAATTTCTTTTCAGATCAACAATCTATTAGTAGTAATATTACTATTAGCTGAAACACTTACCCAGGTAAGTTCATTTTAGTTGAATTCTTGTAGAAAAACGTTCCTCTAAACTGTTTTTTAAATACAACTTATACGATTCAAAGCACTATTTATTTTTAATAAGAATTAAGGATGTTAACGAAATGCCAAGTTAAAAAATAAATCTCTTGTAATAATTAATTCATTATTAAAGATTTTTTTTTTTTCGTTTAACATAAATTCAAATATAAACAACATTCTCTGTTCTTGGTACCTACCACTGTGAGTGAAGTCTATTAAAAGTCTATTAATTCATCTTGTGGGAGTTTTTAGAATTTGAAACGACCGGCTTCCTTCTTTCTATTTTTGCTAAACAGAGTAATATTTAGGCAATTTAACTTTTGGTAAGTATCTGAAAAAGTAGAATAATAATTATTCACAGCAAGAGAAAGCCGTTTGTATGGAGGTTTCGCTCTGATTTCTTTTAATTTGTTGTAAGTACAGTGGAACTTTCGAAAATGGCATCTGAGGGACTGCTCACTGTCGCACTCATGCGACTGTTTTCAAAAGTTCCATAGAATCTAGCAATTTTTCCACAAAAAATGCTTTTTTACTTTTTCTCCTCGCTGGAAACAAAAAGTAACTTTAGAAGTAGATGTTTTAAAAGAGTGGACTTGGATTGGAAATATCTCAAATAAAAAAAAATCACAGGAAGTTCGTAAGTACCATCACGGCTTCTGCAGTAGATGGAATTTGGAATGGATTTTTCAAGATTTTACAGTATTTTCGAAAATAAGTAAAATGGGTACTTTTTACTAATATTCTACTCGTCCCTATCAATAGTTTAGATACCTAGGAACAGCGTTTTGATCGTCCAGCCAGCGCAAACACCGCTTCTTCTGCCTCCAGAGTTGACATATAGGAGTCTTTTGAGAGTGCTTGATTCGGCCATCTGATTCTTGCTGTTTTGATGACGCAAACTAATTGATTCACTGATTCTGATTCACTGTATATACCATTTAACCTGTTCTTTATTTATTTAATTTTTTTTTTTTTTTAATGAAAAGCGCGTCGACATTGGCGAGGTTTTTGGGGCCCGGAGCTTTTTTCAGTGCACTGCCAGCCTCCGGACAGTGTTCTCTCGTTACAGACAACACTGTCCAACACCGAACAGTGAGCTGTAAGAGACTCTTAGGAAGAGAAAATCCAAGGGCCAGCAGCTGGATTCGAACCCGGGATTTCCGTGTGGGAATCCAGTACGCTAACCGCATAGCTAATCCCTCACCTGTTATTACTACTTTTAAAGTACCTATAAATGTTTTTATTTTCCTCTTTCAAATTTTCGGGAAGCTGATTTTCTTGTTAGTACCCAGGTGTTACAAGGTTACTACCGGTCTAATTACAGTCTTGTAATCCAAAATTTCAGCTCTTAGCTCCTGCAGAAATTTGAGCCACTTCTTCGCCCATCTCAGGCAACAGTAGCGCCTAATACTTAAATTGGTTTCCTGCACTGAAAGAATAGTCTTCTAAATCTATATTCACTCTAATAAATGAGGCTATGTATGACTTCAAAAACAATATTGTGCTTTCATTAATGTGTCATGCTAATATTCCACAGCAGTTTCCCATTCTATGAAGGATCCTGTTAATACGGTTTTACTTCTTGCGTTATTACGTAGGATAAATGTTGTGTGTGTCAGCCTGTTTAGTGTAGCTCGTAGCTCAACTCTAGATTCACCGTTATGCAATGCCACATTTGTAAGTCGTAACAACTTGTTACGGAATTCCTACTTTTAGGAGGCTTTTATTAATTCGCTTCTATAATATTAACTAGTTACTTCTAAAATTCGTTAAACAATTCCAGGAGCGGAAAATCAGTCAACCGAAGTGCGACTTTACAGAATAGAATTCTGAGGTTTTTTTTTTCGATTTAGAAGTAAAGTGGCGCAGGGCAGGCGATAGTAAAGCATTAAGTTCAAAGAATGATTTGTCGCAGCACTGTTATAATACTAAGAAGCATTGTGGAGGCGGTGCGGTGAGTGTGATAAACAATTCAGACATAGGACTTCCTTCCTCTTTCATTACACTACGGGGTGATACAGCCCTGGAGTGTTTACAGAGCGGCTGCACAGACCCCGGCTCATATTGGCTGTACAGGTCCTTTCGCTGTGCCACCTCCTCACATCTTCAAGTACCCCCACCACTTAGTCTTTCCTTTTTCCTTTATCTTAGACACTGCATTAATGCTCCTTCCCTCAAAACGGCTTAACAATTAAGCTGTAATTAATCCTTTGGGTAAATGCAGATCTAACTTCTTCTGGCTGCTTCTCTGACAGTTAAATATTCATGCTGTACTCTCGGCATTTCATTGGCTGGGGCCGGTTCTTTTCCAGTACTCTGTAAACGTTCGAATTTCTCATTAAGACTTGTTCTTACTCCACATAAGTGGAAGTATTGCATTTCTGCAGATGTATTATTATTATATTATAATTATTTGTCTTGGGGTCGTCTAAATAAGAAAAAAGAAATTTTAATTTTTTTTTTAATAGGCTTTCACCATTCAGCAAGCAAATTTGATTATATCTAAGTACTCTCACTAATATGAATGTTTAATATAAATTGCAACACTTCTCCTGAGTCCCCACTATATTTCCTCTACTCTTCATCAACCAGCTTATGCAGTTCTTCTCACCTTTGAAGCCCTTCGCTTTCAGTACTCGATTTTCTCATCTGCATGTCTTTTCGTCGTCACGTTCGCTCCTTCTGGGTACACCTCTTTTTAGCACACTTCTTTTATTTGTACAGTTTACGGATGGAAATAAATAATAGTTGCTGTAGAAGATAATGTCCTCGAACTGAAAGAATGCGTCTGAATTTGTGCGTTTTCTTTCTTTTCTCAGAGCGTGGGCATATTATTATTAAAAGTTTGAGATTTTCTGTATAGATATGAGCCACTAAGTGAGTGATTCGATATTATCCTCCTCAGGGGTAATAAAAACTTAAAAATTCCCTTAGAAATTGAAAAAAAAACAATCTATACATAGAATTAGTACACAGCGAGATTGATTTGTGCTGCGCTGCTATAATACTCGTTTTTCTACTCCACATAGATCTGATGCATAAAAAAACGTGTACAAATTTTAGAAAAAACATTAAACATAGAGTGTTCTACTGAAATCAGAGTGAGGATGTTTGCAATCTCCATACTATCCAACATTGGTTTCAAAAACGTAACAATAGCACAGGCGGCCATCAAGCGACATTAATAACACTCATAAAAAAGTTGTCGAGTCGAATCAGCTCTAGAACACTCTAAAAACAACGTTAGCTCCACTTCTACACCATAAGAATAGTAAATAGAAGTAGTATACAAGATGTCGCAAGAAGATTACGCAGGAGTTCAGATGCTTAGATTTGATTAGCAGAGGCTTTTTCGCCCAAAGAGCATTGCTGTTTTTAGTTTTTTATCACAGCAACTGTGATACTAAAGACCTAGGGTGATATTATTAAATCGATCTCACTACAGGGAACCTCTCCAAAGTGAGGCATTTTTCTATATCTTTTTATTATCTATATTTTACACTACTCCACCAGATTCACATGTACTTTTGGTACAGTTGTTGATGGCTAAGTAAATTAAATTAAATAATTAAAAAAACAAAACCACTGACCGTTGTTCAGAAGAGTCACTAGGAGACTTTTACTGCGTAACATTTGGGAAACTCTCCGGCTAGCCTGCCCAGATAAAATCGCGAAGCCTAGAAATGTGAATTATTTTGAAATTCTAAAGAAGGTTCAACTAAATATGAGGATCTCTCTAGACTTCTAGGTAACAGTTGGTCACTACCAGCTTTGGAGGATCTGTGACGTCACGCTTCTCTCAACAGCGCCAGTTTGTGAGTAATTTCTAAGAGAGAGTCTTGGTGAATGCTTCTCGCCAGATTCGATGGAATTTACTGAACTAGGAGGTTTTGAATATTGAGCGAGAATAATGTTATTAATATAACTGCTTTATGTGGGCTCTAGACAACATGTGTGGCGATGTTTAGTGTGTAATTGAATGGTGAAGTACCACCCAATGGGATTATGTTTGATTGCTGGTGCCTGTGTGTCTGCCAGTTCGGTCCAGTAGAATTTAATTGCAATCAAACTCCCGCTAGGTTGAACGTGCTGTACACAGATATGCATCCTCGTGAGGGCGCTCTAACCATCCGTTTTAAATAACATTATTGCAGCATCCCTCTCAATTTGCATTCTCTCTCGGTGCTGCTCTCTCTGGCAGCCCACCATCGTAATGCCATCGTAGCAAATTTCTTAAATCGAATTTGTGCACGCAAAGCGGAAAGAGATGTTTTCAGGTTTGGTAACAACAAAAAAATAAAAGAATCTTATGTACAACTGTTTTTATTTTATCGTTGTTAAATTTTGTACACTTTTTAGCAATAGTAATGAACAATAAATTCTTATTAGAGGTGTATGGGCATATTTACTGTAAATAAAACTACACATGTTAGGCAAATGAAGCTGAAATTCAAGTCTTTCTCACACACACACATGAGAGAGATGGAAAAGAAATACTTTCTCTAAAAATTTGAGGACACTCTAACGACTTGCTCTTACCGCTGTTTACTTAATACAATTTTTGGTTCTTTCATTTGATATATGTTTTCTGTAATAAATTGTCTCTGTTTAAGCAACTATGACATCCAAAATCACTGTTTACTGAAAGAAATTTTAAATTCACTGAAAAAATTACTGAAACCAAATTGATGAGCTAAAAACTATTATGTCTAACTTTAAAACAAAATTCTTGTCTAATCATGGTGGGTCCCAGGAAACCGAACATTTCATCAAAATGGCATTTTAGGAGGACTCTTATATTTTCCCAAAAGGTGCCCTTAACTAAAAGTTATAAATTTGTTTATTTATTTTTAATTCATTACCCCAAGTAGTAATTAGAGGTATGCATTTCCTTTTATAGGTTCCAGTCAACCCCCAACGGTGGCTTTCGTAGGCAGTTTTTTTGCTAACTTTTATATTATTCATTTCTTCTTTTTTTTCATTTATTTTGCACTTCGATTTTTTAAATTTAAAAATATTAACTTTCCTGTTTTGAGTGATTGATACAATGTTTTAGTAGATTTAAGCTATAATTAGTTATATTGCGTTGGAATTATCGCCAATAATCGTATAATATATAATAATAGTAAATCGTAAATAATAGTAATCGCCAACTTATTATTTTTAATTTAAGGCGTAACATCATCTGAAGTCATCTATGATTACTTAATTTTGTTTTTCTTCACAAGGTCAGAGTAGAGTTCTCATTTCCCATAAAACATAATTCATTATGTTTAATGCTACCGAAACAATACAATCCAACACCTCCTTTTATGGGTTTCAGTGAAACCTCACCCCAGGCTCGGTAAACTTTCTGTGCTGACGTGACATCACATCAACAAGTGAAAGACGTACGACAAAAAAATAAATAAATAAATACATTAATAACAATTAAAAAAAGGATACCAGGATCGATATATTTGATTTGACTTGAGATCTTGTTAATCAGAATCTATTTCCGTTAGAATCGCAGGTCCCTAACGCCACATCTCTTTGTATTGTTGCGTCAAATGGTGACACCCGATGCAGCAATATTTAGTCGATATAATAAGGAAAACAACCGTAGTTAATCGAGTATGTTATAACGTGAATGAACGTTAATTTTAATTTTAATTTAATGGATTAGAATAAATGTAATTCATTTTGTTAAGCGTTCAATCGAAAAAGTCTAATTATTATAGTACAATTATTAATTCAGGCATGCGGATTACCCTCACATATCTTTTTTTTCTTATCTCTCAATATCCTTTGCTCATTTAATGGCCTCATGAGGCTCTACTTAATAATTATAGTTTTAAGGCTTGTTTGTACTGATAGTATATTTCTAATAAAAACTGCTCAGAGTGAACCTCGAGCGATGAAACAAGCGTCTCGCGCAATACTTTTGTATTGAGAGCAAATTTAAAAACAAAAAAAGAATTACACTTTGAAAAATAAATTTAATAATTTTTTACTCACCCTGGTTACGTCACACAAGTATGTGGGTGCTCCAAAACAAACAAAAACCTACGTAAATTAAGAACACGCTATGTCAGGGCTGCCGGGCAAAATCAGGATAGCGAACGTTTAAAGGACAAAAAAAATCATTACCAATTTACAAAATAAAAATCATTTAACTGTGCAAGTTGCAAGTACCTGTAAGCTGCTAAGTATTAATGTTGACCCCACCATTGCTACCCTTATGTTAGGGCTAACTAAATTATAAGTTTGTAAATAATTTATTATTATTATATTTATTAGTAGCAGAAAGGGAATGTCAATTGTGTTTAGCTGGTTGGAGCTTTCAGTCAGTGACGACATGTTGGTTTAGAGTGTACTTGTCTACAAGTACTTGTAATTCTGTTGTTAGCAACATTTAATTTCTGATGCTGCAGAGGGAACCGAACAACATGGTGAATAGAGTTATTAATGATAAGGGTAGATTTTGGCAGAAGGAAACCCCCGGTGATGTATCCCACACTATCCATAGCAATGTTAAGAGCCGAGTGGTCTTGGGAAGTGCTCTTGTCGAGTGTTTGGAACGATATCTCCACCATTGTGGATGGTAGTTGTGGGATTTAAAGTGAGTTTCGATTCATTGCAAATAGAGAATAGAATAATAGCCCTACTTGAGCACATCTGTACACCTTTTAGACAGAGGCTCGGCATGGTAATGCTTGGAGTAGACCACATGCTACCTCTACGGCCTACTGTCAGTCCACTTCACGCCTTGACAAGCTCCTAATGTAATCACTCTCTCTCCACCCATAAATCGGAGCTCCTACACCAGTAGATCACCTGTTATCAACACAATTAAAAGGCCCTAGCAGAAATCTGATTGTTTTCAGTAAATGAAAAAATTTGGTAGGATCACTTGAACACCCTTCTTTTACTGAGATTGTTACAGTTCCAAGGGACAAATTGTCAAGTGAATTTAACAATACGTGTTTAGTTACCTTAAATACCCAGTTGGGTCTGCAAATTTACCCCTTTGCACAGCCACATTGTAATTGAAGTTCCTTCAAAACATTGTATCTTTTCCTCTGGAATCTCCTAAACATATTTTTCCCGCAAAAGTGAGTCGAATAAAACGATTGTTAAAAACAAAAACGCTTAGCGCACAACTATTAATGAAAATAGCAAAAAAACTTCAGGAAAGTGGCCTCTAACCATCCGCAAGTTTCATTTAAAAGTGTTGGCTTTAAAACAAAAATCAACAATTAAATCCACAGTGAAGAAATTTGAACACGTGCGAGAGTATTCAAGAAATGATTGTTCACGTGAAATAAAAGTTAAAATCGGAACAATTTGTAGCTCATCTTATTATTTATCATATTAAACAAATTAAAAAGCTGTAACTTTGAAGCATATAAAGATGGCGTGTATATAAGTTAATAGAGAAATTTGTATCTATTTTAGTTTTTTAAAGATTTTTTAGAAACATCTATTAAAAAGCTGTAGTCTGGCCAAGATAGTATAAAAGTCAAACTTTTGGTGATCCGTTTTTCTTCAAATTTTGCGTCTAAGAATCTTCATGTTGGGTGGATGGTGGAATTGTATATTACACTAATCTATCCATGCACTAATCTACAAATATATATAAGCGGTAGATCCATATATCACGAAAATGTTTTTAAAGGAAATTGGATTCACCCTCTCCTTTCAAAGTGCGTTATAATGGAGTTCCGTGGAAAGTTATTGAAGTAAAAGTCATATATTTACTCGAAGGCAATGATTGTATTAAGTTTTAATACAAAAATATCGTACATTGGAGCCGCTTTCGAGCAAATGTTAAAAACTGGGAAATTCCGATAGTTCAATTTTGATCGAAACTTATCCGCTACGAACGAAATATCGAACCTTGGCGAATATCTTTTTTTGTAAAAACGCAACTTTTTCAGACAACAAAACATGTATTTCAGGTGAAAACCAATTAGACATTTTCAAAACATTATTTTGATGTTTTTTATAATATCGTCTTTTTTTATCCCTAATTATTTTATTTATACATCAAGTTTACCAAAAAATAAAAAATAAAATAAATCACTGGATTTAGGAAATTAGAAACAAAAAGAGACAAATTCAATCGTGTGGTGGTTCATACTGGTTGATTTTGACTGAAACCTTAGTGCAGTTAAAGCAGCAAAAATAAAGTTAAGTAGAGAAACACAAGTACAGGCCAATTGGTGGGAATGTATGTAGATGTGAGTTAGTTGTGTGTAGCGCACTATAGACAAACATTTAGTTAGCAATGGTTGGGAAGGTACCTGGCGAGAGCACAATACCTGTCAACTCGCAGACAAGCTGGCTTCAAATAACGCTACGGGATTATCGCTGGCCCCTCACCCCAACCTACGACTCAATAAACACAATTAAACGCATCTCAACACCTGGTACAGCACAACTTTTACTTAGGCTAGCTTAGTCTAAATACGCCAGAGCAGTACAAGCGTTTAACTATTACATAATGCTACTATAATAGAGGGCTGAACCCTCGCCAACATCCTCAAATCTCTCTCTTTCAATTTTATTACCCAAATTCATTATTGTGCAAGAGAAAAGTCTCTGGGGTTAAACGCTTGTATGGCCCTCTTATAACTGCTTTAAATTTACCTCACGCATTCCCTAAAACCCAACAAAATGAATTTTCTTGGACAAAATTTCAAATACAAGTTTATAAAATAAATTAAAAAATAAAAGTTTTCTGAAGATAATACACTATGAAAAAATGTAATTATAATGAAGAGTACATATGTACATTATTAAGGGAATTCCAGCTCTAACTCTACAGAAACATGAATCCATCAGTTGCGGCAAATTCTAAATATGATTTGAAATAAGATGTAAGTTCAGATTAGGTTACTTGAGGTTTGGCCTGTAAGTCTATGCCACCGCGATCAGGGCACCTCTAATGGGAGCACCCTTCATAAACGACGTCTTTCATTAAGTCTGCAAAAGACTCCTGACTAAATTTGACATAAATCTAAAAACTTTTTCTTTACTTCTTGAATAAATATTATAAATTATTTCCTTATCAATTCAAATGTTTTGTCTTTGTTCAGTCAGTTTTCTTTCCTATAAGCTCTATAAAAAGCTAACCCCATACCTTGGAAGTTGGCATCGCCTATGAGAGGTAATGTATAATATGGAAGTCCATAATCTATTTAGTTCAAATTCTGGTTCCAAAAGAGAAATGGAGAATGGTGGCGCTGCGCAGTGTAAACCATCCGTATTTTTATAGATAATATTGACGTTTCGGGCCCACTAGTTTGCATTATAAAGAGTAAATGTTCCATCAGAAAATTCCGACTACATGAGTATATCAGTACAAAGACATGAGATGTAATTGTGTGCGTAGAATGGTATGAAATCTGCGAGCGGCCGGTGGGATTCCAGCACGCCCGCGGCCGTCCCAATATATCTGCTGCTGGTTCTAATAACACGCCATGTCCTGTCCAATAGCTGCGAGCAGTACATCTGTCCTCGGCCAGGAATGTCCCTTTCCACACCTAATACACCGCCTATAACTCATATCTCGTTGCGGCACAACTTTATTGTACTTCCCACACGCAGAAATCTTTTAATTTCCCATTTCCTTCCCAAACATGTCTATGTTCGTACATCGCGAAAAACACAGTCTCACTCCAATAATTAAAATTCAAATTCATAAATTCTCTTCCGATATCGAATTTTAGTTTTTCCTTTAATCCTCAAACGTTCAGTTAATGAAAGTTTCTTAAACCTTCCTACCTTAGCGTCTCAGCGTTTCAAGAAAAATAACAGTTGAATCAGGAAATTTGAGCCACGTTGTATAATTCCATTAGAAAAGGCTATAACATTTTTTTTTTTAAAAAGTGTGTGCTCGGAAATATGGGTCTTTCTTGTACTCTGCTTTGAAAGCGGATCCACAGCGACACTTGCTGAAAGTGCATGTCTTTTTATCCGCTTTATGTAGCATTAAGTTATGTTGAAATTAGTATTATTCTTTTCATAGACTCAAATCTTTTCGCGACGTTCCTCTATTCGTTATATTATAAGCATTCATTTAACGAAGGCCCAATGTACATAAAATTGCTGATGTACAGCGCCACCGTATAGAGTAGAATATGCATTTATATAGAATATATATCCAGAATATATAAATCATGTTCTGGGAATTTATTACCTTCTGGAAAAATTAAAAATACATTAATACAGGACAAAATTATGAAAATAATATATTATCCAGATCTATTCTTGAGGTAAAGGATTATGTTACATACTTTAATTGATGATGGTAGCGAACAGTGAAAGACCTTTAGTTAGTAGAGGGTGGTTGTAAGAGATTAGTCAGTCTTTGTCAGAAATTGTGTTACCGTGGAGTTAAGAGTAAGTTAGTTAAAGAGAAACACCGATATTGAGAAATATTTTTTACTTTCACAGTTTAACCAATGGAAAGAATTAAGGAATGAAGTTACTCTTTATTCAGACGGCAAATAAAAAGAATGCGAGAATATAGAGCTCTCTATGGTTTAGTGTTCCTTCGCCAGTGAGGTCGTACACCAGACGGTAACATGATTATGAGCAAGTTCCAGTGTGGAGAATACTTTTGTATTTATTCTGTTTGAAATTTTCTTTAATGTTCAGTAGAAGAATATTTCAGATGCCAAGGTTACGGGCCGAATTTACGTATGGGATGGGTTATCAGATCATGGGCAAATCATAGATAACCAACACCGTAGTTTTAGAGATGTTAAGTATGGAAATGTGTTTATTCTGGCCCAGAAATCTATAGAGCAGTCATCTTCCTGAACAAAAGGTACATTTCGGTTAAAAACTTGATATAAAAAGGTTGACTTGGTCACAATACTTACTCTTTTACCTTATAGCAAAAACAGAAAAGTAAAAACAGAACAGTCTGTGACGTTTTATTCTAAAAATAAAATGGACCGAATCCCGGAATTTTTTTCAGAACTAGACAATGAGTGGACAACCAAGAGAGCCCTCGCTAATGTGGGACTTGTAGTAACTTTTTCCATTTGAACTTACATCAGTGAGAGAAAGTATATTAGGTAAAATTTATTAGTTGTAATACTATATGTTTAAAGACTGTAGCTTTGTAAGTAAAGTTGTGTATGTAAGATATATGTAATTACATGGATAAATAGAAGGGAAATAGCAGGGAGTAGATTGCGAAGGCTTGTGTTGGCTGGCTCGACAAGTCAAACAAAGGGCCTGGCCGGGCCACAGGCAAATAGCGAGCAGTCTCTATTGGGCCGAGTTAATAACAGAGTATATTAGTGTGCCTCTGTCAATACTCGGCCCGCTCGACATGTGTCCTCTGTCTGCCATTGTTTGTAACGCCAATCCAATATCTCCCAATTCTCTCTGGTATGCTGCTCCGCAATATCTTTGCTCCTGCTTGCCAATCTCAAACAACTGCAACTATGTATTACAATACTTTTTATATTTGTTTGCTCAGCACCAAGTTCTCCAAACACCACTGTGTCTTTCAGCAATCGTCCTACAAAAAAGTGTTACAAATAAAAATCAACGGTTTAAGATGGGATGACTCTATTTAAGAAGGCGTTTCCTACGAATCATGGACCGACTTTATACTTTTCAGGAAGTTTAACATTTTACCTTATTTTTCGAGTTTTTGCTTTCTATTATCTTTTTTTAAGAGAAAGTATTGCTGCACTGCGGGGTTTCAATTTTGAGTTTTAGGGTGCGCTGAGTGCGAGCAAAAAGTTTTTTCAAATTGAACTGCGCGTGTGTAAGGCAAGTAACTTAATAATTCCTGAATTAATTTTTTTCAGATTTTGGTGTGGAGATTTTCTCTCACACGGCTTTTATAACTTTCATTAGACTCTACGCGCGCACACATTTTCCCGATAAAACGTATTTTAGTACATTGTGGGTGATGAACGTTTTTAGGTTACATGTGAACCTTGATTTCGAAGCTGAAGAAAAGCAGGTTGCTCAGAAATTTTTAGTGAGATTCTCGATAAAACAAATAGTATTTTTGAACTTGATGCAATAACTACTATTAATTTTGTTCACATTTGACCCCCCAAATTTTTTTTTTTGAAAGAGACAGTTGGGAATTCGTAACAAGCAAATTTAGTTTTTTAGTATTGAATCTAGGGCTGTGTTGAAAGTAACTATACAAAGTTAGTTAAAATCCCAAGTAAATTAGATTTCCTCCCCTCAAAATGATTCGAACTCCTACAGAGTTAAATCAGAAATTTAGGAAACCCAATTGAAAGAAGATCAAATGTGCCATGGGATGATGATTTACACGTACTTTTACCAATATTCGGTATCATTTGGAACTTCATATTAAAAGATGAAGTCAGTAAATTAAGGGAAAATTTCCTTGTCGACGTATTTAACAGTTTTTATCAGTAGTAATGGGATAAAGATCGTAACACAAACATGGTTTAGAGAAGAACGTTTCATAATCTTGAACTTAAAGCAGCCTGGGATGATACCACAAGAAGATATCGATTGTTTCGATCAAAGCACGGACTGTCGAGTTGGAAAATGTATATTAATCATGGTAACTTCTTCTTTAATTGTTTTCAACCTCCCAAATTGAAATCTGCACAACTTAGGTTAATTTCAGTAAACTGTGAAAGGACGAGTCTGTAACTTAACTCCTTTTAGATTTTTGTTTTTTTTAACGCAGCTTATTTGACAGAATTAGTGTAATAATTTCAATCTGGGATAGTGAATTAGGTGTTCCGCAACGTGAGTTCACAAAAGTATGACTAGATAACTCAGGAAGAATAACAGAAAGATAGGCTTGGCCTATTTTTGCAATGTAATAAGTTAGTTTGAAAGGATATGAGAAGAACAGCATCATGGTGTTGGGGACTTTGAAGACGGCAGAGAATGAATTTAGCAGTCTAATAAGGAAGGTTCTAGGACATGAAGAAGTGGTGGACAAGTGAAGAAGTGGCTAAGTCGCCAGAACACAATACTCACAGCTGGAGAGCTGACTGCTGAATAGCTGATCAAGACACGCTAGCTTTTCAGATCGAGTGTTTGCTCGGCCTCTTTCTCAATGTGGCCACTCGACGCCGCTGAATAAAATTACCGTCTCAAATCGCTCACCCTCATACAGACATTTACCCCATACTTACTTCAACGTCTGCTAAAATTCTTGCTATTCGTCAAAGGGATACTGCCTTTAGGTAATATATATTTTCGGCAAATGGATAATAATGTGACAATTAATAGATCAAAAGTAGTGACATAAATGCTACTACTTCTGAATATTAAGTAAAATTAGCTATTTTTATTATTTCTAATTATTACTGACTAAAAGAAATATGTCGCTGAATTTAACACAGTTTATTAATTATCACTTAATGGCAAATCAAATCGATCCATTGAAGACAAAAAAATTACTGTACAACAAAATTAGACTTTCCTTTAGTAGTTTCCTTATAGAAATAAAAAAAGATAATTTTGTTGTTTTTAAATACATAATTTATTAATTATTAATAATAATGTTCAGTAACTAAGCTTTAAAATTTACTAAATACAAATAAATGAAATAATTATTCCATGTTTTAGTTGGTTATTTCATTCACTATAAATTATCTTATTTTTAAACAGTTAATAATGTGAAAGGTTTGTTGATTTAATTTATTTATATGACTGAATACTGAAGGAAACTGTTCTATAGATATTTGACTGAAGGAAACTGTTCTATAGATATTTGACTGAAGGAAACTGTTCTATAGATATGCTGTTGATGTGGAATGTAGTGATTTCTGATTGCACATATTTCTTGGCTTTAATTCTTTGATTACATAGACCATGTTCCTGTTATTTAAATTTGATATTTGTCTGCAAGGCGCAACTGAGTAATGTAACATTAAAAGAAATGTCTAAACAGCCATTTGATTGTTAAGTTGGCTGGGGATCATGAATTTAGTTTTTGATGACTACTTTTCTTTCTAACATGATTCAACTATTAGTCTAATTTAAATATTCCTTAAATGCTTTTTAGATTGGATTTCCCAATTTTCTTTTAAAATAAGGACTTTTTCTGGTTTTAAAAGAGAACAACGTTTTTTGTAAACACATAGCGCCTAAACGCGCAAACCAATTTTCATGAATGAGTTGTCATTCGATTCGGAATTTTATGTAGAGAAGAGAGTTTGCCCCCATGTAAGAAGACTCCCTCTTAAATCTTGATAACTAATTAATAATAACAAATTCTTTGCTAAATTTGGCAGTAAGAAGAAGTGGCAGGGGAATTATTGCAATTGCACCGTATCCGCAGTTTGATTTCTCTTTGCCCTTTTAGGGAGAAGTACTGTAAACAAAATTTAATTTTTATTACTTTTTTTAAGAGGAAGTATTGTATTCACAGTTTAATTTTCTCATACGAAATCAGTATTTACCTACAAATAAATACCTCCCACTTTTATTCGAAACGTTTCCAATAAAGTTTTCAGTGTAGTTCTTTAGAGACAGCAACGCTAAGCTTTAAGCAATCTCTCCAGAGGTAGATAAAGTTCCGCTAGCACACAATATCAAGTTATAATGTAAGTATTGCTTATATCAAATGTTAAGAAACTCTGTAAACCAGATATGCAACTTTAAAGAATAGACTTTTAAAGGTTTGGCGTTTTCTGGAAAACCGCATTATCGAGTACTATGACCCACAATTTTCTTTTACCTAGTTCGCAAGAAAATAACCATTATTTCTTATTTTCTGTTTGCACTTACATTAGTAGTTTGAAAAATGAGACATTAAAGGATAAAAATCTTCAATTTTTTATGTTTTATTCAGAAATTTTTTTATGGCATAAAAATTATGCCATATGCCATATTTTATGCCATTTATGGCATTCTTTATTAAATACCTACGGAGGAAAAATTCATTAAAAAAAATTAAACTCCTATTTTTCATAGAAATAATGATTAATAAATAATTGGCCCATCACAGTGAAGAATGGAAGTGGTTGGTTGAAGAGCCAATCAAAAGCGAGAAAAGTTTATTAAACCACGCCTACCTTCTATATGTATGTGACGCACGCCCTCTTTGGCTCGTAATAAAGTGGAAGATCTGTTTTTTCCCATTTTTCTACTCTCTATTACTTTTGAAAAACAAAAGTTTTACCCAATTTTATTTAAACTAGGAAATTTTTGCTACAGAAAAATACGAGAGCACAAATCACTCACATTTAATAGCAAAAACTGCTTGTAGTAATAATTACTTTCTAAATGTAAGTTAATATAGTTCCTTTAATTGAGAACATGTAAAAAACTTTTATAATTAAATAATTAGTAAAGGACTTTAATAATTGTTTGTCCTAAAAGTAACATATGCATGTCTTAATCTCCTTTATACTACATACGAGTATATATAGCATTGTGAGGAGAACTCATGTAGATTAAGAATGTAATTGAAGAAAACTACATTAAAATTTAATATTAAAAAACTAGATTAATTATAAATTATATACGAGTATATTTTTAACGCTTGAGTACTAGATAAAGTAAAGTAACAATAAATTTAATCGAACAATGGAACTTAAACCGAACAATGTTTGCTTCCTACTGTTGCCCTAAACTTGCTTTTTTTTCGTAGGCTCTGAACAAAAATTAATCTAGTATTGGCAGAAAATTTGCCAATTAAATTGGTAAATTTGCACCAAGAGAAAAACTTGGAGTTTGAGTTTTTATATTACATTTTTATTTACGTAGGCATTGTCTAAGATGGTGAGTGTTGGGTTTATAATGAAATTGGGTATTGAGAAACAATTATTAAGTGTAAAGACCGTGGAGGAACACTGGATGGAGGACACAGCTGTCTAGTGGACTCTACAGAGCATTATTTGTAAATAAGTGATTTCAAATAGACGCGCACTACACGGCGCAGAGAACTAATATGTTTGGGTAGAGGCTTAGAGGGTGATGTGAGTGGGACTGCACATGCATTCGGAGTAATCTTTATTTACATGTCCATCATTAATGCGATTGTAGGGAGTGGATGAGAGCTCATTCAGTCTGTCGATCCCTCTCAATTTCAGAATGGTTAGGGACCTCCGCAACCTAATTTCCTCGCGAAATAGTTGCTAAAAGTAGCTGGCAATGTTCAATTACGGCGAAAATGTTGGAACCATTTTGAGGCAGTGTGAGACAATTTTAGGCCCATTTTCCTCTCTCTTACTGCTAGGAGAAAGTACTTTGATGGACTGTTTACACTGGTAAGAACATCTTTGAGGATCCTTGATATCGGTCTGAACTGTTACAAATGTGAGTGAGGAAAAAAATATTCTGAAAAGAGTTTCAGATAAAAGTAATTTGTGTATTGTACTGACTGGATAGAATGCCAAGTTTAATGTTAATTACTAGAACCGCTTCAAGAATATTTTACAAAATCCAGAGAACCTATTCAGGAAAATCGCACTTTCACTTCGGAATTCTTGTAAGCACTTTTCATTTTCCCTAGACGGATTAGATAAGAGATTGGTAGGTCTTGTGAAAACAAAGAACCCTTGTAGGGGTAGTCGAAGAAACCTCCATATTTTTTAGATCTAATCTATTTCCCCATTTCTTTGCGATATTATTCCTCTGGTCTAAAAGATTTTATGTTGCACAATAGAGGAGTCGTTGCAAGGAGGGCATTGGAAGGACTTAAGTTGTTTTCTCTTAAGATCCTAGGCGATCTTAGATGAATCAACCACCGCCGTAGCGAGAGTTAACGTCCCTGCGAGTAGCAGCATTGAGCTTTTACTTACTCTAAGATTATCCACCTCACGTAGGTTCTACAGGTTTAGCCATTGGAGTTCCAAAATCAAACTCTCTCACACATACTTTAACTGGGGTTGCTGACTGGGTCTATGAGGTTCAGCTCAACTAAGGCTATGTAAAGTAAAAAATACCCACAATTTCAGGTGGGCTTTACGTCCAACTATAAATTTAGTTGCAGATTGCAAATACAGAATACCATCAATTTTCTTACCACTTTAAATAAATTTAGAATTTAAAGCCTACAGCGGGAACCAAACCCAGTACCACTATACGTTTTAGCTTGATGCTCTCCGCCTCTAACCACTCGGCTCCCGTAGAATGGATCTACATTCTACGCTTGCGTTGTTTTTCTTTGAAACTCCCGATTTGTTCAGACTGTTTAGAATCTAATGTTAGTATCAAATCCAAGTCAGATTTTTTCGCCTAGTCTTGGCTTGTGTTGTAATTCTTTTGGATCTTCAAGCAACCCTCTATTTGCCCGGTTTAAGTCCGGGACGGAATCTTTGTTCTAATTTTGGTTTTTGTTGCTTTTCTTAGAGTTCCCATTTGAGCGGATAGTAATCGAAGTATCGAATCTTAGCTATTTTAAGATTGTATTGCTTTTCCTTGAGCTGCCAATTCGCCGCACAGAAGCACTGGAAAACATGAGGCGCGCTTGCTCCCCATAGTGCGATGGTAATGAAAGTAATAATAATGAATAAGCTATTGGATAAAGCCTAGTTTATGATATGCGTTTGATTTATAGTATTTGTCAGGATTAATAATAATATAATCTAGAGATGGAAGGCCCCAGAGTGGCAATTAGCTTTCCATATTGCTTAATGAAACCTACAATAAATAACATTCAAACTTTCGAATAAAGGGCTCTAGTGATGGCTTGGTGTCGATTTGTTGACGCTGGTCGAATTATAAATGCTAATGTAATAGGGGCTGCGCTATTGACACACCCTTCCGCAGCGCCATAAGGGTCTAATCCTCTCATTTCGTCTGAGCTTACCCTCCTCTTTGAACGCCCACCCTTATCCAACCTTGGCAATAAATTATCGTCCAGAAGCCCCGCACCACAACTACTTTAACTGATCAATAGCTTGCTTTGTCTGAAGAAGAAGATAAGGCAGTTACCTGTTCTTGTAGATCATCATTCTGGAGCAGTTTGCGTAAAATGGATAGCCCTCTTACTTTTTTTCAGAAAACTTCACATTTTTACTAAATATTTGTTAATTATCTGTTCTAAAGTCTTGTCTATAAAAGTTTTAAGACGTAAAGCAAGTATAAACTGTATTGTGTAAAGACTCAAACAAATTCAACTGTCACCATCATATAAACTTGTTTGTCTCTTTACTTCTTTTATTATTCCCTGAAGATGAGAAGCAACGTTGGGAAACAATAAAAAAGATGAAAGTAGTTATGTGTGTATTTTTCTGAGAGCGTTTTACCCTATAACAAGGCCTCGACAAATTTTCAAGAAGCTAGAAAGTCCATCAACTTTCAAACTACTTTAACAACGTTGTAGACTTACATGCGCACATCACATGTAACATATATAAAAAAAACTAAATTGGCAGTGCGGTTTTCGAAAAAAAACTCAAAAAATAGGATAGCTTATTTTCGGATACCGGGGGGTACCCAAACAAAGTAGAAACGTTAAACTTCCTATAATGTTTTCGTTCCTGAGCGAGGGTGTTTATTACACATGCACCCAATAATAATATCAATATAAATATTTTTCATAGCGTTAAAGAATAATGTCAGCTTCACTCTCCACTGAAGGTAACCGCATAAGTAGTAGCAAAAAATGGACAGTTCTCACAAATAAAATATTTGATTTCCTTAAATGTGTGTTTTTAGTTTCAGATGATCATTTTTTCATTTTAGAGATAAATCTTATGACGTATAAAGAGAGTTGTAATGCTTTAGTATGTAAACGTGGAAAATATATCACCTTATACATTGCAGAGAAAGTGTTCAAGTTAATTTAGAAGGCTACTTGTGTCAAGGAACAACTCTTGAGAATAAGTTTGCCTGTGGAGCCACTAATCCCATATTAAAACTATCCGGTAGGACAGTTGTATAAGGGTTGATCGTCAAAAACTGCACGAAAAAGCGTAACGTTGAAAATCACCCAACTTTGACAATTTTTTTCTCTTTTTCTATAAAAGATAAAATTCCCAAATTTTCTTTAAATTATAGGGCAAACCCTCCTTTATCACTGTATTTGTTTTGTAACGACCCAGATTTAATAGGTTTCGAGAAAAAAGTTGCCGAAAATGAGCAAAAACGGCTTTTTCAAAAAATGTTCTTGTTCTTGTTCTTCTTCTTGTTACCTTTTTTGTAAACAACGTAGCGCCTAAACGCGTGAACCGATTTTCATGAATGAGGTGTCATTCGATTCGGAATTTTATGTAGATGCGCCTTTTGGGGGTCTCAACGCTGTACATCGAATGGGAGAGGAGTTAGCCCCCTTTATGCAAGGCCCCCTCCAAAATTATTATTACTAATTACTCTGTAAATCTTGGCCCGATTTTGATAAAATTTGGTAGGATAATAGGGTTAGGGCTCCACTACGTAACATTAAAGCGGCGATCAGCTCTTACACTTGTTAAGGGGAAGTATAGCAATCGTTTCAAATTATCGACACGTGAACCGACCGAAGTGTCATTCGAATCGAAATTTTGTACAGATTTGCACTTTAAAAGTCTCGACGCCGTGCCTCATAAGGAGGGGAGTTCGCCCCACCCAAATAAGGCCCTTTCTAAAACTATTATTACCAATATTTCTATAACGCTTAGTACGATTTTGATAAAATTCAGTTCGAATAAGTGGTTAAAGCTCCTCTACGTTGCTGATGCTCTTGCACCTACTAAGAGGAAGTACTGCAATCGTTTAAATTATCAATGAGTGAACCGATTTAAATCAATGAATTGTCGTTCGATTAAAAAATCTTTGCCTCTTTGCCTTTTAGGGAGAAGTACTGCAATCGTAGTTTATTTTTCTTACTCCTCTTAAAAGGATGTACGGAAATCGCAGTTTAATTTTGCTATTTACGTACAAATACCTTCCTATGTTATTCAAAACGCTTTTTCAAAAACATTGTTATTGGGGATGGTTTGGGGGACCGCAACTATAATCATTCTTTAAAAAGATCTCTCCAGTTACGGTTCCGACTTAACACCTTATCAGGTTATAATTATAGAATTGCTTATTCCAAATTTTAAAAAAATCTGTAAAGCAGATATGTAACTTTGTAAAATAGACAAAAAGGAAAATCTTTCCAAAAGGTACAAAAATCTCCTTAACAAAAACTTACAGTTTAAAATGTTAAGTATAAGGGTAGATTAAACGCCAAAAGGTACACAAATAAGCAAGTACCCAACATTTCATTAATACTTCATTAATATTTAAGTAATTACACTGCATTAATTTTCATTAATAAGTTATTTTTAAGAATTTATTAGATGTCACAGACCCTTATGCTGGCCACTTCATTTATAATATTTTTTTGTTATAATTATGATAAATCACATATATGTACATGCATGTTAAAGTAGAAAAAGACAAAGTTAGAGTAGGCTACTGTCTTGAATTCGTCTTACCGAAATATTCGAGAGCACAAATAACACACAGTTATAACAAGTAGATTATTCAACAACAATTATGATTTCTCGATTGTAATTTAATTTAGACCTCCTAATTTTACTTATAGTAAAATACTGGAATAATTAGCTGTCCTAAAAATATGCATATCTTATTTACTTTATATTACATATATACAACATTGTGGAATGAATACCTACATTGAGAATGTAATTGAAGAAAACTATGTTACGTGCGATAAAGCCAGATAATTATTATAAACGTTTGACTACTTCATAAAATAACAATTACATTAATCGAAGAATGAACTTAAACCGACGATTTTTGAAAATCATTGATGTATGTTGGTGAAGTTTCTTTTAAAAAAAAGTTTTAAATTTTTTAGCCTCATAATTTTTTTTATTTTTTGTAACGTTTTTCTTTTTAACCTGTAATTAATAGTTTCATTATTATAGATAACTAGTTCTATAAAGGTAGAAGATATAAAGGGTTGAAAATTTTTTGGGTCATGAAATTCTGTAAAATTATGGCCGTTCTATATCTCCCACTGTGAACCACGTATTGGTATGAAATTTTCTTCTCTTGTACACTTTGTTTTTATCAATTATAAACTATAGTTATATTGTTCACAGATATAAAAAAGTACAAGATATAAAGGGTTCAAAATTTTTTGGGTCATGAAATTCTGTAAAATTATGGCCGTTCTATATCTCCCACCGTGAACCACGTATTCGTATGGAATTTTCTTTTCTTATACACATTGTTTTTCTCAATTATAAACTATAGTTATTTTTTGCACAGATCTAAAAAGGTAAAAGATATAAAGGGTTGAAAATTTTTTGGGTCATGAAATTCTGTAAAATTGTGGCCGTTCTATATCTCACTGTGAACCACGTATTGATATGGAATTTTGTTCTCTTGTACAATTTGTTTTTCTCAATTATAAACTATAGTTATTTTGTGCACAGATCTAAAAAGGTAGAAGATAAAAAGGGCTGAAAATTTTTTGGGTCATGAAATTCTGTAAAATTATGGCCGTTCTATATCTCCCACCGTGAACCACGTATTGGTATGGAATTTTGTTCTCTTGTACACTTTGTTTTTATCAATTATAAACCATAGTTATATTGTTCACAGATATAAAAAAGTAGAAGATATAAAGGGTTGAAAATTTTTTGGGTCATGAAATTCTGTAAAATTATGGCCGTTCTATATCTCCCACTGTGAACCACGTATTCATATGAAATTTTGTTCTCTTGTACACTTTGTTTTTATCAATTATAAACTATAGTTATATTGTTCACAGATATAAAATAGTAGAAGATATAAAGGGTTCAAAATTTTTTGGGTCATGAAATTCTGTAAAATTATGGCCGTTCTATATCTCCCACCGTGAACCACGTATTCGTATGGAATTTTCTTCTCTTATACACTTTGTTTTTCTCAATTATAAACTATAGTTATTTTGTGCACAGATCTAAAAAGGTAAAAGATATAAAGGGTTGAAAATTTTTTGGGTCATGAAATTCTGTAAAATTATGGCCGTTCTATATCTCCCACTGTGAACCACGTATTGGTATGAAATTTTCTTCTCTTGTACACTTTGATTTTATCAATTATAAACTATAGTTATATTATTCACAGATATAAAAAAGTAGAAGATATAAAGGGTTGAAATTTTTTTGGGTCATGAAATTCTGTAAAATTGTGGCCGTTCTATAAATCTCACTGTGAACCACGTATTGATATGGAAATTTGTTCTCTTATACACTTTGTTTTTCTCAATTATAAACTATGGTTATTTTGTGCACAGATCTAAAAAGGTAGAAGATATAAAGGGTTGAAAATTTTTTGGGTCATGAAATTCTGTAAAATTATGGCCGTTCTATATCTCCCAATGTGAACCACGTATTCGTATGGAATTTTGTTCTCTTATACACTTTGTTTTTCTCAATTATAAACTATAGTTATTTTGTGCACAGATCTAAAAAGGTAGAAGATAAAAAGGGCTGATAATTTTTTGGGTCATGAAATTCTGTAAATTGTTGCCGTTCTATATCTCCTACTATGAACCACGTATTGGTATGGAATTTTGTTCTCTTGCACACTTTGTTTTGCTCAATTATAAACTATTGTTATTTTGTGCACAGATCAAAAAAGGTAGAAAATATAAAGGGTTGAAAATTTTTTGGGTCATGAAATTCTGTAAAATTATGGCTGTTCTATATCTCCCAATGTGAACCACGTATTCATATGGAATTTTGTTCTCCTTCATACACTTTGTTTTTCTCAATTATAAACTATGGTTATTTTGTGCACAGATCTAAAAAGGTAGAAGATATAAAGGGTTGAAAATTTTTTGGGTCATGAAATTCTGTAAAATTATGGCCGTTCTATATCTCCCAATGTGAACCACGTATTCGTATGGAATTTTGTTCTCTTATACACTTTGTTTTTCTCAATTATAAACTATAGTTATTTTGTGCACAGATCTAAAAAGGTAGAAGATAAAAAGGGCTGATAATTTTTTGGGTCATGAAATTCTGTAAATTGTTGCCGTTCTATATCTCCTACTATGAACCACGTATTGGTATGGAATTTTGTTCTCTTGCACACTTTGTTTTGCTCAATTATAAACTATTGTTATTTTGTGCACAGATCTAAAAAGGTAGAAAATATAAATGGTTGAAAATTTTTTGGGTCATGAAATTCTGTAAAATTATGGCCGTTCTAAATCTCCCACGGTGAACCACGTATTGGTAAGAAATTTTGTTCTCTTGCACACTTTGTTTTTCTCAATTATAATCTTTAGTTATTTTGTGCACAGATCTATCATTTTAGAAGATATAAAGGGTTGAAATTTTTTTGGGTCATGAAATTCTGTAAAATTATGGCCGTTCTATATCTCCCACTGTGAACCACGTATTGGTATGAAATTTTGTTCTCTTGTACAATTTGTTTTTCTCAATTATAAACTATACTTATTTTGTGCACAGATCTAAAAAGGTAGAAGATAAAAAGGGCTGAAAATTTTTTGGGTCATGAAATGCTGTAAAATTATGGCCGTTCTATATCTCCCACTGTGAACCACGTATTCGTATTGAATTTTGTTCTCTTGTACACTTTGTTTTTCTCAATTATAAACTATAGTTATTTTGTGCACAGATCTAAAAAGGTAGAAGATAAAAAGGGCTGAAAATTTTTTGGGTCATGAAATTCTGTAAATTGTTGCCGTTCTATATCTCCTACTGTTCACCACGTATTGGTATAGAATTTTGTTCTCTAGCACACTTTGTTTTTCTCAAATATAAACTATTGTTATTTTGTGCACAGATCTAAAAAGGTAGAAGAAAAAAAGGGCTGAAAATTTTTTGGGTCATGAAATTCTGTAAATTGTTGCCGTTCTATATCTCCTACTGTGAACCACGTATTGGTATGGAATTTTGTTCTCTAGCACACTTTGTTTTTCTCCATTATAAACTATAGTTATTTTGTGCACAGATCTATCATTTTAGAAGATATAAAGGGTTGAAATTTTTTTGGGTCATGAAATTCTGTAATTGTTGCCGTTCTATATCTCCCACCGTGAACCACGTACTCAAATGAAATTTTGTTCTCCTGTAAAGTTTGTTTTTCTCAATTATAAACTATAGTTATTTTGTGCACAGATCTAAAAAGGTAGAAGATAAAAAGGGCTGAAAATTTTTTGGGTCATGAAATTCTGTAAATTGTTGCCGTTCTATATCTCCCACCGTGAACCACGTACTCAAATGAAATTTTGTTCTCCTGTAAAGTTTGTTTTTCTCAATTATAATCTATAGTTTTTTTATGCACAGATCGATCATTTTAGAAGGGTTGAAATTTTTTTGGGTCATGAAATTCTGTAAATTGTTGCCGTTCTATATCTCCCACCGTGAACCACGTACTCAAATGAAATTTTGTTCTCCTGTAAAGTTTGTTTTTCTCAATTATAATCTATAGTTTTTTTATGCACAGATCGATCATTTTAGAAGGGTTGAAATTTTTTTGGGTCATGAAATTCTGTAAATTGTTGCCGTT
>KQ034325.1:0-15002 GCA_000181055.3 Rhodnius prolixus
AGCTTGTACATTTGTGGTTGGTCTGTTTTCCAAGTAGTAGCAACGGAAAAAGCGTTTAGAATAAGAAAAACCTCTTTACATTGGCCAAGAATAGTGACTGTTCTCTCATCTGTATTCTATTACGAGGGCACAGGAAGCTTGTACACTCGTGGTTGGTCTGTTTTCCAAGTACTAGCAACGGAAAAAGCGTTTAGAATAGGAAAATCCCTTTACTTTTGCCAAGAATAGAGACTGTTCTCTCTTCTGTATTCTATTACGAGGGCACAGGAAGCTTGTATACTCGTGGTTGGTCTGTTTTCCAAGTAGTAGCAACGGAAAAAGCGTTTAGGATAGGAAAAACCCGTTACATTAGCCAAGAATAGAGACTGTTCTCTCATCTGTATTCTATTACGAGGGCACAGGTAGCTTGTACATTCGTGGTTGGTCTGTTTTCAAAGTAGTAGCAACGGAAAAAGCGTTTAGAATAAGAAAAACCTTTTACATTGGCCAAGAATAGTGACTGTTCTCTCAACTGTATTCTATTACGAGGGCACAGGAAGCTTGTACACTCGTGGTTGGTCTGTTTTCAAAGTACTAGCAACGGAAAAAGCGTTTAGAATAGGAAAATCCCTTTACTTTTGCCAAGAATAGAGACTGTTCTCTCTTCTGTATTCTATTACGAGGGCACAGGAAGCTTGTATACTCGTGGTTGGTCTGTTTTCCAAGTAGTAGCAACGGAAAAAGCGTTTAGGATAGGAAAAACCCGTTACATTAGCCAAGAATAGAGACTGTTCTCTCATCTGTATTCTATTACGAGGGCACAGGTAGCTTGTACATTCGTGGTTGGTCTGTTTTCAAAGTAGTAGCAACGGAAAAAGCGTTTAGAATAAGAAAAACCTTTTACATTGGCCAAGAATAGTGACTGTTCTCTCAACTGTATTCTATTACGAGGGCACGGGAAGCTTGTACACTCGTGGTTGGTCTGTTTTCAAAGTACTAGCAACGGAAAAAGCGTTTATAATACGAAAAACCCTTTACATTGGCCAGAATAGAGACTGTTCTCTCATCTGTATTCTATTACGAGGGCACAGGTAGCTTGTACATTCNTTTTATTACGAGGGCACAGGTACCTTGTATACACGGGGTTGGTCTGTTTTCAAAGTACTAGCAACGGAAAAAGCGTTTAGGATAGGAAAAACCCGTTACATTAGCCAAGAATAGAGACGGTTCTCTCATCTGTATTCTATTACGAGGGCACAGGAAGCTTGTACACTCGTGGTTGGTCTGTTATCAAAGTACTAGCAACGGAAATAGCGTTTAGAATAGGAAAAACCCTTTACATTAGCCAAGAATAGAGACGGTTCTCTCATCTGTATTCTATTACGAGGGCACAGGAAGCTTGTACATTCGTGGTTGGTCTGTTTTCAAAGTACTAGCAACGGAAAAAGCGTTTAGGATAGGAAAAACCCGTTACATTAGCCAAGAATAGAGACGGTTCTCTCATCTGTATTCTATTACGAGGGCACAGGAAGCTTGTACATTCGTGGTTGGTCTGTTTTCAAAGTACAACAACGGAAAAAGCGTTTGGGATAGGAAAATCCCGTTACTTTAGCCAAGAATAGACACTGTTCTGTCATCTGTATTCTATTACGAGGGCACAGGAAGCTTGTACATTCGTGGTTGGTCTGTTTTCAAAGTACTAGCAACGGAAAAAGCGTTTAGAATAGGAAAAACCCGTTACTTTAGCCAAGAATAGAGACTGTTCTCTCATCTGTATTCTATTACGAGGGCACAGGAAGCTTGTACACTCGCGGTTGGTCTGTTTTTCAAAGCACTAGCAACGGAAAAATCGTTTAGAATAGGAAAATCCCTTTACTTTTGCCAAGAATAGAGACTGTTCTCTCTTCTGTATTCTATTACGAGGGCACAGGTAGCTTGTACACTCGTGGTTGGTCTGTTTTCAATGTTCTAGCAACGGAAAAAGCGTTTAGAATAGGAAAATCCTTTTACTTTTGCCAAGAATAGTGACTGTTCTCTCATCTGTATTCTATTATGAGGGCACAGGAAGCTTGTACACTCGTGGTTGGTCTGTTTTCAAAGTACTAGCAACGGAAAAAGCGTTTAGAATAGGAAAATTTCTTTACATTGGCCAAGAATAGTGACGGTTCTCTCATATGTATTCTATTACGAGGGCACAGGAAGCTTGTACACTCGTGGTTAGTCTGTTTTCAAAGTACTAGCAACGGAAAAAGCGTTTAGAATAGGAAAATCCCTTTACATTGGCCAAGAATAGAGACTGTTCTCTCATCTGTATTCTATTACGAGGGCACAGGAAGCTTGTACACTCGTGGTTGGTCTGTTTTCAAAGTACTAGCAACGGAAAAAGCGTTTAGAATAGGAAAATCCCTTTACTTTTGCCAAGAATAGAGACTGTTCTCTCATCTGTATTCTATTACGAAGGCACGGGGAGCTTGTACATTCGTGGTTAGTCTGTTTTGAAAGTACTAGCAACGGAAATAGCGTTTGGAATAGGAAAAACCCTTTACATTTACTTAAAGGGAAGATATTCAGATGTATATTTTGATCATCTTTTAATACTGTATCTATTTGTATAAAATGAATTTTATTTACAGAAAAAAAAGGTTTGAGATCAAACATAAAAAATAGGAGTTACATGAAGGATGATTTTTTCAGCAGACCTTTGGTGAGGCTGCCTTTAGGGCAAATAAACAAAACCATTTTTAAAGCTTAATATTTTATTCTTAATTTAAAAATAAAAGTTTCTTTTTTAAGTTCTAATTATCAAACAATGAAATGTAAAAGTGTACAGAAATATAGGTATTTTGCAGAAAAGAGTGGATATAAACAAAAAAAAAAGAAATGTATAGCGCTAGAGCACAAAGATGTAAACAATGAAA
Source organism: Rhodnius prolixus (assembly GCA_000181055.3). Taxonomy (NCBI): domain Eukaryota; kingdom Metazoa; phylum Arthropoda; class Insecta; order Hemiptera; family Reduviidae; genus Rhodnius; species Rhodnius prolixus. Next base: position 2,898 of record KQ034325.1, read on the forward strand.
TAGAAGTAACCAAATCTTTTTTTAAAAATAATAATAAAAAAAAGTGATAAAAAAAGAAGCTAATTTTACTATATACGTTTTATTCAGCAATTTGTTTCCTTATAAAATTGGATTAAATTAAACTGTTCGAAATAATATTGAACTCAGAAATGAATACAGGAAAGGTTTTACAGGAAAAGATAATACAGGAGAGTACAATGACAAATGAAATGAAACTTTTCTTTTGTATTTCTCCATTTGATTATTTTTTTAAAACTAGAAGCAATAAAAATTGAATGAATTACAAAAGAAAACAATTAAAAATAACCACTATTCAGTTAGAATCTTTTGACCCGACAAAAAATTGATCTAGTTAGCAGATGAATACGTCAGTTCTGTTTAAAGATAACGAGTAAAAAGGACATACTTTAATTAATGAGGTAAATTTATTTTGTAAATCTTATTTTACAATGAAAAATTTTGTATTCCTGTAATATAAATAATAAACTTTAAAAAATTGTTATAACTTTATGATTTAGAAAGTTAATTATTGTTGAACAATAAGTACTGGTTTTAACATTGGGTCAGACACAATAAGGCGTTGGATCAGCTATTTAAGTATTATTACTTTAGTTATTGCAATCATGACTTTATTAGATGCTTTTTAGTGATAATAAAAAGAAACTCCGTAAAATTTTGCTCCCTAAGTAAATTTTTAATATCTTAATATTTTGACCATTTCGAAAGGTCAAATGGTGAGTTCACAGCCACCTGTTAAAAGGACGTCATCCATATTTGAATTGTAAATTTCTTGAATTTTGTTGACGGTACTCTTAATTGAAATAAACTTTGATTAGAATTAGGCAAGTTAATTACCAAAATAAAAACTAAAATTAATTAGGATTGTGACTCTTATTACTTAATTAACAGATATTGTCTAAAATTGTTACTGATAATTCAATTTAACTTGTTATTGGCATCTACAAAAATAAATTCAAGTATTAAATATTTTAATAAAGATAATTGTATTTTATGATTATTTTATAAAACACTTATTTGCTAGCTATAAAATTGGAAATCATTCCTGTTTGGAAAACCAAGTGGAAATTCAAAACTAAGTGACAATTTCTGGTAGCACCCAGCTCAAAACTTTCTAAAGCCAATTGAAATTTTTGAATATTCTACACTTGACCTGTATGAACTCAGAGTAAATTTCAGCCATAAATCTAATAATTAGAATCAGTTACTTTGAAACCACTAACAACTATTTCTAGTGCTAAATTAAATTATTCATGGTATTGGTATTATACTAATATAATATAATTATTGCCAGGTGTCCTCGGCTTGTTAGTGCCAACGTTGCTGTTTAAATTTGTGATCAAAAAAGAAGAAATAGAAAAACATGAGGACTTTTGAATCGAGTTCGAGACAGCAATGAGCTTTTGCGGATTCTATTTGACTAAGAAAAAAAGAAGCAGCAGAGGATGTTATCTCTCTGAGAAAAAGTTAGTTTATTTTCTCTTACAAATAAGTTATTTATATTTATTTACTTTAAACAAATTTAATGTTGCTTTCATTGCGGAGTTCTCAACTGGAGACCTCCAAAATTCTGACTCAATTTTATCATAAACTATGGAAGTTCTTTTCGAGAACAGTTCACTATATTTGTCAGGAAGACTAAAGAAAAGAATTTAAATAATTCTGGATAGTTACTGAATTGATGCATTAGAAGGATTTAATTATTGTTAAAGAAGTTTCATTTTCATTTTCCCTACTTAAGAGGAAGTTTTGCATTCCTGAAGATTTTCGATATTAGAGTTCCCTGGGGAAATACACGATCTGCGGGACCCTGTACTAAAGAAGTGTTTTATAGTGCATGACATTAAGTATATGAGTCAGTAATGATAAGAGAACAGTAGTATATTCAAGTTATAAATTTTTTTTTTAAATAATGATAATAATTGATAAAATTATTTTAATTTTTAATAAGTAATAATTGCAGTAAGAGAAAGGCGAGTGGGTTTTCTTAACAGTTTTCCAACTGGAATCATGCAGGTTTTTGGATTCAAAAAAACTAAACAAAACCAAAAATTCCTATTTTACCTAGTATATTTGTATTCCTTAATAGAGATATCTTTAGTTCTAGTATTCATCATTTACACTAGGGTTTTTCATTTTCAAACACAGAAAAACCGAACACAGGTAATAAAAACCTACACTTCTCCGAACAAAAACACTTTGGTATCACATGCACAGCAAGACAGCTCAGAGAATCAGTAGCCAACTGCAAACAAACACATGGTCATACAACTGAGAAAGCGAGTACAGCTTGACTGACGTTATTATTTGTGTGTTAGTATTAGTACCTTCTTCCTGGAGAGTTCGTTAATGTCTGTCTACTTTGGTACATGCACAGAGGTGAACTCTAGCTAATATCGAAATAAGTATCACACTGAGGCAGTCTGCACTTTAATTTTTCCCGTGCTTTTCTTAATGGTCATTTGATTATTAATATATATAGAATGAAAACAAAAGATTTGAGGTTGCAGAATGTAGTCATTTATTTATGTAAACCTAATTATCAAACAAATTTTAAACATATTTTATTAAAAAGCATTTGGCAGAAATGAATATATAAAATGTTTTCAAATTTAATTATTTTTTAAAAAAAATCTTACAACCTCTATCTATTGAAAATCGCCAAAAGTTTCTTCAAAATTGAATTTTTTAGTTCTCCTATTTGCTTGTCCTTGAGAATTATTGAAGTTTTCGAAACACAAGCCACTAAATTAAATTAAATTTAGCCCTGATGACCTAGTCCCTAGGTCGAAAGCTCGGCATAATAAAAATAAATTATGACTGAAACTAGCAGATATTTTTTTCTTCCTACTAAATTTTTGTGCTAAATGCTTTTTGGTTTCTCTAATTAATTATTTGTAAAATTTTAATAACCTGTATCTCCAGCACTATTCTACATTCAATGTTTTTACTCGACACTTGTTTTAGCGTTTGAGGATTTCTTTATTTGAACAAAATTTAATTTAAAATAGTTATCAAGAATAGAAACCGAGATATTTGTAAATCACGAATTTAAAATATTTTTAATATTTAATAAAGCTTTGTCAGCTTTATAAAAAAATTTTAATTTCTTTCATGAGCTCTAGAAGGAAATGTAGCGGGAGAAATTGGTTCTCTCTCTTTCTTATGGAAGTAAGAGGAATTTGAGAGAAAGAAGTCTCCACTTGAAGGAAGGGATCAGAATATTCCTCCTCTCTATCTCAGTAGACAGAATCGCGTCCTGACACCTGTTCAGATCATGTAAAAGCTTCTATTCAACCCTATTCTAATTTGCTTACGTTCCAAGCCACGTCAATTTATGTTCATCTCAAGCTTCATTGTCATTTTCATCAACCATTCTTTATTTAATTGGAAGGAAAGAATAATCCCAATTTCAGTCATTATTATTTATTTACTATGCCGAGCTTTCGACCTGGGGACTAGGTCACCTTCAGGGCGTACTGACAATATATTTTTACGATGATTTTGGGGAATATCGAGTTGCGGTCATAAATACTAAAACAAATTTTGATACTTCATACCAAACGTTAAGGTAAGGAAATAAAGAAGGTGATAAATTTACCGAAACGTAAATATACCCCAAAATCATCAATCAGCAACGGTCGAAAAAACCAAAACAATCATAATATTTTTACATTATTACAATAAAAAGTCGGTGTATCTTTTGTCCTGCCCGCTTGTGAATCGAGTGCAATCGTACTAGATTTTTTTTTTTTTACTACTGACAAATTTTTTACAGTTCTCTATACATATTTATCCTAATTGGTATCAAGGACAGACTAAAATGGTTTTACATTTGTTATGCAAATTCTATGGGATAATTTTGTCAAACTGCCTAGATGCAGTTAAATCACTACAGATGGAGGGGATCTTAAATACTTAAAGGTATCAACTTCTAAGAGCTTTACGAACCCATTGAACTGTTTCCAGATCCAAGGGCTGCAAATGCTAAAATTTGAGGTTATTTTAGTACTGGTTCTGTTAGCCTGCTCATAAGAGCAGTTTGCCGGGAGGCACCACGAGGAGGTAGAGCTCAGATTTCTGCCCCCCCCCCCAAAAAAAAATAAACCATTCTTGCCTAACCGTATTCCAGCCAGTTTTGACCCTTTATAGTGCAGGGTAGCAGATGTCAACATTGTAACAAATGCATTACCTGCGAAAGGTCAGGGTGAAAACCAGCGATTAAGGAATACGATTAACTGGGGTTAACCGCGAAATAATTGAGGGGATTTTGGCATGAATGGTGGAATAAGGGATAAGTCGCGTTTGGGAATTTATAGAAAGGGAGGACAACAACAACAACAACCAAGAATACAACAAACAAACAACTGAAAAGACAAAACAACAATTTTCACCAATTCCATCTTAGTTTGAAATTAGAAAAGCTACTAAAAGCATTTTGAAACTTCAAATTTAAATTAATACAATGTAATGTGTGACAAAATGTCTACTTGAATATTACACCCTAACTCATGGAGCTGTAATTCAATATACATTGAAAAAAAATCGAAACTAAGTAACGCTTTGACAATTGCACTGAGTTTTGTCTATGAACTCCCAAATATCTCTCTAATACCCACTAATCCCTAATCACTGTACACTTCATTAGAAGACTTACAGGAAGTGACAAATCAATGAAACGTGAAACGATCATCCCAACATAACTCGCAGTTAGAGAGCAATATTTAGCTAACAGGGCTGTAAATCTGCAGCCTTCAATTTGGGCATTAATAAAGCTATCTTTATGTAGAACAAAATAGGAACTTTCACAATAAATGCAAGCAATACAGAAACTATAAGGGTAAATAGTCTATATAAACTCAAATTCCAAACCAAATCACATAATTAAATTATGTACATTTCAAGCAAAAACAAGAATTACGTATTGCTAATTTCTGAAGCAGCTTGTCTTGCGAGTGTCTGTGCGTAGAGGCTTTTAGTTAAAATATGTAGAAATCTCTACAGACTGAGTAAAAGGGCCAATCTAACATAAAAATATTAGAAGTGATCTTTTTATTACATTTAAAAACCAAAATCGATAATCACAATCAGACTAAAGCATATACCAATTATTTTAAATAAAAACTTAACAGCATTTTACCCTATATGCCTTCTTACGCTGGGTCTATAAGAACATGAACATACGCGGAATACGGTACGGAACTTCGTAGTACGGCATAAAAGATTTTGTTGCAGGCTGCCATTATTTTTTTTCGCAACATACGATCGACGCGCTTGCGTTTGATATGCAAAAAAAAAACGACGGTAATCGTATTCGAAATTATCTGAAGCGTCACGACGATATCGAAACCGACAGAAACTACTCGAACGTTAGGGAACCGCCGTTTTCCCTGAAGACCCAGTTTTAGAGAGACTTCTTTTTTTCATTCTCTTTTATATTCAATCCCAGGCAAGGTTCTCACAGACTAATATAAAACGGTAAATCAGATCATGATAAGTTAAAAAAGACTTCGTTTTTGTAAACTTATCATTACTGTTAACGCATCATTCTTAACCCACCTTTGAGAGAAACCTAAGTTAAACAAAAGATTTCTCAATTTAGAAACCCAGTTTATTTCCTTTCTTAGACTCTGCATAAATCCAATTTCTCATTTTTTAGACAGCATTGGAGCAAGATGATTCATCTCTCACCATATTTCTCAATAAAGCTTGTAAAATTTATTTAGTATACCACTCGCTACCATAACAAAAGCAAGGGAATTAATAGAGATCTATTTATTTATCTATCTGTAGGGTGTACAGCATTCCAAAAATAAATCGATTTTAAAAAAAGTTAAGAAGAGTGACGTATAACTTCTTGTAGATTCCAGTTATCCCATTACCAGATAATTTTCGGAGAACGCTAACAGCAAACAAAAGCCCTGATACTTGCAATTATATTTTACCCTTACCACCAAACTGGATCACATTGTACTAGACTTCGGATTCAAAATCTTCCATTAAATCAACAAATACGATTCCAAATATAATTTCTTTAGGCCTTGAATCGAATCAAAGGTAATACATAATATTTTTTCTAAATTTCTAACAACAAACAACTTCTATTTCTGTCTTTTAGCTAAAAATCCAACTTCCATTTTTTTACTTCTAACAAACTTGAATCCCTGTAATGAGGCGACTCAGGCTGGCTGCAGTCCAACTTCTGCAGTTACCTCATTACAGGTCTGTTTATTTGTTAGCAGCTTAAAAATGCTATAGGAATTTTGTAGCGTAGACTATGAAATATAGAAGATTGTTGTTGTTCTTTATAGATTTACAATTTATAAAGTATTTACAATTTTTTTTTGACAATACGTCGGCAATTAATGGAAGAGATTTGGAATCTACAGCCTGACAATATTTGTTTGATGGAGAGAGTAAAACAGATAAGATTTATGAAATTATCTGAGCACTTTTCTGCCGCCAGTGTTCTACAAAAAGATCTAGTTATCTGTTATATCTAGAATGCTACAAGGAGTAACAGTCTCCGTTATCTTTTCTTTTTCTTATCCAACAATTCTGGAATTTTGTATTTTACTTCTACAAGGATATTATAGAAATAGATCTTTATTTACTCGTGAGCGATTTGTTACGTTTAGAAAGCGATGGATACAAAGCTCTAAAGTCGAATGATGAGAGATGGAATCAAACTTGCCCAATTGAGCTGTTTAGAAGAAATTCGGACCTTCTAGCTGGCTCGATATCATAAAACTGGGTTTGAAATTGAGCAAATCTTTCATATACCTTGGTTCCTCCTCAACACTGTGGGGTAAGAAACAGCTAAAGTACCGTTTTATTAGTTCGCACAAGTCAATGAACCTTTGTTAGATTGAAAAATGGAAAATGAAATTAAAGACTTCTTCCTCTAATTTAAGACGACAAATAGAATAAAATGCTGTACCGCTTTATATTTAAAACAAATGATTGAACTTTTACTCTGAAAGCAATTATAAGTTTGGCTTAATGCTGAAAAAGATCACATCCTACATTTCATGTATTGTAAGGCCTACTCAGAACTTAGAAATTTAAACACATTCATATTGAACGAACCATACAAAACAAGCTATCTAATCCAGATATTAACAGCGGTCCCAACTTACAAGTTGAACGTTTTTGTTTTTTTTAATAAATTGTGTAGGTAATAAGACTATGAGTACAAGGTTTGGAGGTTTTGATATATGTTAGCTTTTAATCTTTTTGATTCCTATTTAGCCATTTTTATACTAATGTGAAAGTTTGTTTCATGTTCTACCCAAAGGAAACTTTGATAATGTTCAAATTCTAGTATCTACAAAACATTCTTTGTAAGCTAAAAACTGTTTCTATCCATGAGCGTTAGTATTGGAATAATCATTTACATTTGAACAATTTACCACACAACAAACTGCACGGTGATTGGGGAATAATGGGGGAAGAGCACCTTACCTTGTAGCACAAGCAGACTAATATTCAGAGCATTTGTGTGTTGCAATAGTTAACTGTTATTTTTTTAAAAAAACAATTTGAATTACAGATCCTAAAGTGAAGCATTAGTTTTGAAACAAATCACAAAACACATTAAAAGCATTGTTCTGAAAGTGAGGTTCAGAAACATAGAACATGTTAAATATCCCAAATTATTGAAGAAAAATCTAAATTTTAATACTAATTGAGATTGATGGAAAAAGTTCAAATTTGAATTATCCCTGGCCAGCAATGAGAGCTTCTCTAGTCATGTAGAAAATAGGTTTGATGGTTGTTATGGTTTTTAGGCGACAGAGGAAATTGTTAGCGAAGATTATCATCGATGTTCTGATCTGATGGAAAAGTAGACTTCAGACTGGTTTAGACCATGTTACGGAAGCTTTTTATGAGTAGAGGCCAGCTGTAGAGCTGTGTTTTAAATCTGAAAGGGCGTGTTTTTTCTTTGGTAATGTTCTTTTAGAAAAAAATAGAGCCTTGGAGATCCTGCGCAGAACGGCTTAACAGTGAATATGGTTGGTGAAGGAAGTTATGAGTGGATTGATTGGAGGCGAAGAATAATCTCAACTGGAGGTAAAAAAAGGAGCTGTCCTTTCGTGGAAAAGAGATGTAGAGGATGAGTTGGAAACCTGCACTGAAGGAGGAAAGTCTCAGCAATGAAAGGCTTGATGGTTGTTATGGTTTTTAGGCGACAGAGGAAATTGATAGCGAAGGCCTGCTAAAGGGTTGGTTGATGACTGAAAAGCTAGTGTCGGAATAGAAGAACTAACTGTTGGTTAACAATTCGTTCTTGGTTTCGGAATTTTAAGAACAGGAAATCGTTGAATCGTTAGGTCTAGTTGAGTAGTGCCTCCTGTCTGTTGACTTCCTCTTGAGTGGCTTCGGAAGGAAAAGTAGGGGCTTCAAAGTGAATTCTAATATCCACAAAATTGCTTTCGGAAGCACTCCAATTTTTTTTTTTATTATCATTTAATATTTTCTTAATTCGCTCATATATCTCAGATAAACATCATTATAATAACATATGTTTAGTTCGACAACTTAGTTATGACACCTTAGATACATCTGTCTCCTTGAGGATGACGCCTCTAAAGAGCCATAACTAAGTTGTAAGCCTAATTAAAAATTACAAAAAGCCTAAATGCACCCACAGAATTCAAGTCACCTTGCCTGCTGTTGAACTCAAACTTTAAAAATTGAGTTCTGCAAATAATTTAACCATACCTTCTCCGTAACAAAATAAAGAGAAAAACTTTTTAAATGTATTATTTTATCGCAGCTTTGTGATGGCATGTTTCATTAATACCAAAGCCTGGAGCTCGATTCTAATTTCAAACTAAAAATTGAATGAGTAACACCTAAACTCTACTTATTTCGATTTGAGCCATAAATTTGCTAAAGTAGTTAATGCGCAATTTAAAAAGCGTCATCAGTAAGTAAATTTACATCAGTAATTTTCTTTTTTTCCATTTTTGGAATATTTTGTTTTTATTAAGGTGATCTTAACCAATTCCAGCATTTGCATAAACGTTTTCATCTCAAACATTTGTAATTAGAACTAAATTGTAATTTTCTTTGGTCCTGTTCTTGCTTTACATATTATCGGAATAATGTCTTGCTTGGGCAGTATAATACCTCATCAAATAAGTCAACCTATTTGTTGACTTCTTCCTTTTGGTACCAACAAAAATATATCGGTTTCAAACCAACTGTACCATGGTTTAGTAATAAAAAAAGGTTTTATTCAAGAATCATTATACAACACTCATTGATTATTCAAATGCCATCGAACTTTTTAAGTGTAATGTGATTTTATCCTTGGATGTAGTTATGAGACATGTTGTTACATGTTTTTATGTGATTGTTGTTATCTGATATGGTGTCAGTGTAAGAGTGTTGTTTATGTTAACAGCAAAAGCTAAACTAAAAAGGGTACTCTGAACTTTGGTTGGTCTAAAGGGTTGAAAAAATCGTGAACAATCACTCTTTAGGATTTTAACAACTCCAAACTCGGTATCTGTAACAATAAGAAAACACAAATATTAGTAAAATTTGGTTAGAAGGATTGAGGATACTTAACAACCATGAGGTTAAATTTAAAAAAAAAAAACAACATATTTCCATCAATTTTTTTTTATAAAAACCAAATTATCCTAAAATTATTATCAAAAAAAGAAAATTTAAGTTAAAAGACTAATAATTTACAAAAATATTTTTTTATTCATTTATTTATTAGGTACTACGTTATGCGAATGGTGACCATGCGGTGCTTTTGATAATAAAATAGTTCCAACTAATTATCCATTTTTTTTATCATTTTTTTTACTTTAATTACACTAGTTTTAGTCTAATTAATTTTTGGAATTCGAGTTTTTAAAAGTAATTTAAGTTTTAAAGACGAAAGAAAAAAGCTATTACACACGACTTCATTTTGGCGATTCTTAAAAATTGGCTCAATAGATTTCCTTTAAAATTGAAATTAGGGTTAATTAATAAACTATCTTTAATATTTAATCAGTGGTTGAACCGTAACATAAGTTAATGAGAATAGGTCCGTATCTTAAGCAGCTATGTAAGGGTGAAAGTGCTGAGTTGAACTTCCACTCAAAAAACCTCTTTGAAATCATATCTCAGATAACAGTTTTCAATAAAAATAATAGAAAATGATTTGTTCAGTAATTGGACAAAGTTTCAAACAAATTGGTGCAGTCGTTTTCGAGAAACCATAAAACAAACCAGACAACTTTCGTATCCATCAACCATAAGAGATTAGGGTTGAAATTTTACTAGGTATTCAATGGTGCATCGATAAAACGTACGTTAGATGGCAAATTTACGCAATTAAGTTAAATTAAAAAAAAAATGTATAGAAATCTTCATCAAACAGTTCACCTTAAAAAAATCAATGTCTGGTACGTTCATTCAATTCTATTGAGATAGTTTTTGTTTAAAAAAGATTATCAGTTCTTCCAGTAACAGAACTTAAATCATTTACTGTAAGTTCCTTCAATCAATTTCCTTTTAGGTTACATAATAACTTTAAAAACGAATTTGAGTACTTGCTTTATCATATAATATAAGGTTGAAACCTATAAAACAATTGCAAATAGTGGTTTAGTCTAAAACATAACGTAGGACAAGTTTTACTTCGAGTTTCACGATATACCTTACAAAACTGGGTGTTTATAGATTCCGTAAAAAAAAAAAACTTCCAGAAATAACGTATTTAATAAAATTTCTAAGCTTTAAGAAAATCGGGCAACCTAAAATTACCAATTTACATATGATTATGATAGGCTCAATATCTAATTTATACTTATAAACCATCCTTATAATATTCAAATGCCTACATTTAAAATTATTTTAAACGCTTTATTTTAAAGAATGGTTGTATGTACGTATGTATGTTATTGTAATGCAGCTCGTAACTGCCAGTCTTCCGAAAAAGCCGGAGTGCATCATAAATGGTGGACTTCGCTACTCCGAGCGTTTCTGCGATAGATCGGACGCTCCGGCCTTCTCTTGCCAAGGCATCAGCTCGGGCTACGTCTACATTCGAAATAACCATTATTCTGGACCAAAATACAAAAAAAACACGTCTATTAATAACAGAAAAGGCGTGGTTAATAAATTAAAGATCTTTAAAGGTGCAAAAACCTACTTACAGTTTAGAAGAGTTCCGTCAGGTAAAGCAGCATCAAGACAAATAAGCCACATCTGAGTCTTATCTCATGCCCTACTAATCCTGACGGGATTAGTTCAATGGACTTAGACCCTACCTTCTCTGTAAAAACCAGATTACCCACAAAAACAAACACATTACTGATAATCAACTTTTTATATAAAAAATATTAAGTGTCCGGTTTTTTTTCCTGCTGATTAATGTAAAATTCTAGAAAGAACATGATCTTAGTTTATTACTTACTGCTAAATGCCACTTTGTACAATAAAATCAAAGCTCTTACATATATCAGGGGCCCAGATTCTGGGCTAAATGTGAACTAGAACAACCTTTTATAAACTTTACGTTTCTTTTCACAGTGAGGCTTTCCATTTTTCCTTCAAATTTTCTTGTGAAAATAACAATAATAAATACACAAGTGTTGCTCATGCACAGGGTAAAATCTTAAAGATCTGTTTCACTTAACTTTTGTTTTCTCATTTTATAAAACCTTCTTTGATGAAGGACACTAACACATATTGAAAGAATACACAGTATACACTTCTCAGTCACTAACACGAATTAAACATGCAAGTATTAACATTATAATACTTTATTATATACAAACGATTACTACAGAAAAAAACCTATCTAAGTTAGATGAGTGAACTACGTAAAGGTTATAAATTGACAGTTTTCTATTTAATAATCTTACAAGTATAATCATAACCATAAATTTCTTTTGGAAGAAGTTTTATTTTTGATGTTTGTATAATTTTATTTTATTTTTTCAATTTTCAAGTTTACTTATGAGATTGTTTATTAAAAGAAGCTTTATTAATTTTTTGAAAGGTGTGCCCCAGGAACAAATTATGAAATAATCCATATAAATCTCTTTAGTTCTTTATAAAATAGTAGTAGAATCG
>KQ034325.1:17514-79488 GCA_000181055.3 Rhodnius prolixus
GAAATAGACTCCAGTCTTTCTAAAACTCAGATTATACACATTTAGCGCTAAAGGCTGTTTTTCTTTTATGCCAATCTGTAACTTGGTTACAATACCAGAAGCGGGTTAAATGAAATGGAACATTCAGTAAAAAAAATCTGCTTTAAGAAAATATTTGATAGGGACTTGAAAACTGCAGTAAAAGAAAGTTGTTGTATTTTTCTTTGAGGTAGTGGGCTTAAGGTGGGTCGAGAATAATTCTCCTGCTAATTAGCATACACAACGTGCTGCAGCAACCCAACGTTAGATTGCAATTGATACAAGCTATATTGGGATCTACGGTGACAAAGAAGCCGATTTAAGTACGTTTTGAAAGCCTAAGGCTATTATTACTTTCGAGAGAAATGGAAGTATATTTAGAAAGTCACAATATCAGGCAAAATATGAATTTAATCTACTTCCTCTACTTTGGCTATATGACTGGTCATATCTTCCCAAAACTTAATGAAATCGTCCTTCTGATTCGGCTTAAATTAGACTTTTACACCCAAAAATTACTAGTAATTAGCACGCTATTGCATTTTAAAAGTTTCGAGTTCAACAGAAGGCAAGCTGACTTGAAATCTATGGGTGCATTTAGGCTTTTTGTAATTTTTTAACGTTCAACTTCCAATTTGGTCGGGGTCGGTAGCTACAGATATTTAACATTTTTTTTAACAAAACTAACACGACTGGAAACTATGGATTTCCTGCTTACAATCCTCGCACAAAACCGCTATACTAAAGTTACCACTTACAACAAAACTTACCGACTTTGAATTACAATTTTCATGGTAATCCGATATTAAGAATCGTTAATTAACGTACGGCTTAAGGTGGTAGTTATGCCATATCAAATTTTAGCCTATAGTTTAGACGATGCTTGCTGTGAATCAATTCTGATTTTACCCTAAAATTCTTCGTATGATTTAGAACACAAAAAAACAATTATTTTCGAAGTAATAGGAATCCAACGGAAGTTTTGCTATGTAATAATTTTTTGACGCATCGACGTGAACGATTATCATCAGCGCCTCTACACACTATTTTCTCATACAATACATATTTATGAATAATGTAGTTTTACTTACGATGCATATTCTAGAATCAAGTGTTGCACCGACTTCTATATTCTGAAGGACCATCTTTTCTGGTGAATAACCAAAAGAAACTTCCTTCAGTTGAAGTATCGGAGGTGAAAGAGGATCAACTTCAGGAAATCTTAACACCACTTCAACTTCCTTTTCTATTGGCTTTAATTCGGGCCTGAAACCAATTTTAATATAGATAAAAAAAATCCAATCAATGAGATACATAGTACAGGAAACTATCAAAGAACTTTTAGGCTGCAGAGTATTTGCTTTATGGCCTATCATTTCATAACTCTAATATCTTGATAACTATTATTTTATATTTTGTCAACATAACGATAACTATTGAGAATAACAAATCATAAATACTTACAATTTTTCTAACATTTTAATTTTAGACTGCACAGAAGACGCCCTATTCGCATTATATCTAAACCTGTCAATAAATTCTTTCACGTGGGCTCGATGCTGTTCTTGGGCTTCAATTTCTCTGGTCCTATTTCGTAGCCTCTCACATTTTACAGTATAAAACCTAAAGGATTTGAAATTTTTATTATTCAACTGTAGAATACTAGAGAGAGTTTACTTATTTCTGTTACTGCAATATCTTGTAAAGGAAGAGGGAGGAAAAAAGAATTAGGACTGTTTTTAAGGCGTACTTGATAACAGAGATGAGTCTATTATTTGGTGCAACTATAAAATGTATCGAACTGAAGAAATAGAATAGATTCTAAAGAAAGACTAAATTTACCGAGATAGCTTAATGTTAAAACTTCTCACATACTTATTATTTAATATTAACAAGCGTGTGCTTAGCATGCGCACAGTTTTCAAAAAAATGTTGGAGCTGTTTCTAAGAAAATCATAGAAGCAAGGGGAGAAGAAGGAATCTGTCTTCTGGTTGACGGATTAGCAATGATGTAGGGCTGGAATAAAAATGAACAATAAACCGACAAAGGGTCTTAAAGTTAAATTTCTAACCAGGGATATCTGCAACCTACTTTTGGGACAAATGAAAGGGGACTCTTGGATGAACGTTGGTACTCTCTACCGGACTATTCCAGACTGACTCAGTATCATAATTCTGGCTTTCCCAGGTGATACCGTTGTCACCTAACGTTCTGAGTTTTTGAGCTGAATAGGAAGTTGCTTAAAGACAGCATGCAATACACAAGTCCCTTTAAACTTTCTGAATCTAGGCAAATAACATTTCATCACTAGGTCCCACGAGGGAAGGAGAAAAAATCAAAGACTGAATTCATTGATCTCGTCTTTCGCCATTTTTAGAAGCCATGACAGTCTTAGAAAACCTTCACATTAAGGAACAAAAAATCTTTCCTGGTCCTTGCGAAAAGTAGATACTTTTCCTTCTAGACATTCTGGCGGAGAGCACTATCAGCCTGTTTTCGCAATAGTGCTCAAGATACAGGGCTCACCTAATATAACCTAAACGGTGTAAAGTATTTTATACATTTCTAATTGGCCAAAATGACATTTGGAAATCTTTGCACAAAAATTGTGCCACCATCTCTATTCTTCATTAATTACAGTTACAGAAAAATGTAATTTACCCATTTCACCAAAAACATAAATTTACCTCGTGTAATTTCCTCTGTAGGGATCTAATGTTGCCGAATGTAGGTGAATTATATCAGTTGGTACTGTATCCAGAAAATGCCTATCATGCGAAACGACAAGCAATGTTGTGGGCCAATTTTGTAAATAATTTTCTAACCATATAATAGCCTTCATATCCAACATGTTTGTAGGTTCATCCAATAACAGTAAGTCAGGCCTAAAAAATAATAAAGTTATTCAGACTCAAATGCTTACAAAAAGTTTATATACTTGGTTAAAATTTTACCCTAACCTTGAAAACAATGCTCTGGCCAGTGCTAATCTCATTCTCCAACCACCGCTAAATGTTTTTGTGGCACGTGCTTGCATTTCCGTTGTAAACCCTAAACCAGCAAGTATAACGCCGGCCCTGGCTGGTGCTTTATCCGCTTCCATTGCACCGAGTGCTGCATAGATTTCAGATAGTTCTGTGCTTAATTGGGCTTCATTTATATCTTTCTGCCTGTCGGAAATTTGCAACTGAATTTTACCATATATAAAATTACTTAGTGAAAAAATGTAATTAAAATTAATTAACCAATTTATTTCGAGGGTTAATTAGATTCAGAAAATTGAGCCTTAAAGTATTGGAACTTTGTCTAGTGGACTTTGGAAGTGAACGAAGGGAAAGGGCTAAGTACCTAGTGCGCCTTTGCTCACATAATCCATTTTTAATTTTAATTTCATTAAGTTCAATATTAAAAAGATAGCGGGGTCATCCTTGAAACTGCATTGTTTTACTGCTAATTATACCTTTAAAAACGCACTTATTATTTCTCTTAAAAATCATTCTACTCCTAAGGTTAATAAAATAAAAATTTACCCTGAAGCGAGAAGTGCATTAATTTCTCGATCTCTATCAAGCAATGTTTGGCGAGTTACATCACACTCCAGTACACTCTCTAAGGCTGTCTTCTCATCACCAACCACTTCTTGTTCTACATGTAGCACAGATATATGCGAGGGGATCCTTAACTGAGCACTAGGAAAATATTTAAGAATAGATGTGAAATTCGTAAATAATTGTAAGAACTATCATAAAAATTTATTTAAAAAAAATTACCTCGATATCATTCGAAGGAGAGTAGTTTTTCCAAGACCATTTCTACCA
The DNA here is from genome assembly GCA_000181055.3 of Rhodnius prolixus. Classification (NCBI taxonomy): domain Eukaryota; kingdom Metazoa; phylum Arthropoda; class Insecta; order Hemiptera; family Reduviidae; genus Rhodnius; species Rhodnius prolixus. Next base: position 21,352 of record KQ034325.1, read on the forward strand.
ACTAACCCGTATCTTCTGCCAAAAGCAAGCACTAAGTCCGCAGCCTGAAGTAAAACCCTTCAACAAGAAATTTTTGAACCTCACGTCAAACCAGATAAAACATTAATTTAAATTGTTTTAATTTCTTTTTCGGGAGTACCTTATAAGTTACATTCAATTTTTGTAAATGAATTTTATAAGCTCTGAATAATTTGACAAATAAATTTTCTTCTAAAAATCTATTCAATTACATTTTTTTAAACCACAGTTATAAAATTAAAAATTAACATATGTGGAGGATGAAAGAGTGAGTTAGCAGGACAGATTACTAATTTTTGAATTTTCATCTGCTCCTTAAGGTTGAGAAAACACTGCTTTCCTTCAACAGGAAAACAAAATGTAAAACTTCTAATAGCACATTTTTTCACAGGGTATTTGTAATTCTCGATAGTCGGCGATCTTATGACAGTCCATTTGTTAAAATTCCAACTCAGCCTCCGTCAAATTGGGTATTAGCAATAACTGATTCGCATCTAGTATATTATCCTTTGAGCACACCATCTTTCCTTTTCACCCAATAATTTGTAATCCCAATTTCCTTTTTTCTTATATTCATTCTACAATAATATTTGTGTGGGGAACACTGGTACATCCTGACCATGTGATCAGAACATTTTAGCTCACTTGCTTCAGTCCGTGTACCGATATTGGGTACCATTGTTAAGAAGTAAAGTCCCCTCTTCGTTCAACATCACCAATTCGCGTTCTCGTATGACATACATTCTTTTAATATATTCTACCGTAGCTTTATAGAGCTCGCGTCTATATTATCGTAAAGTTACAGTTTTAAAGTCTATAAATGTCTTAGCTAACTGTAACTGAAATTTTCTGCTATTTTAAAATTTGATTCTATAGTTACGTATATACACATAGTTCCCAAGGAAATTCATTAATTAATAATCTGAAATAATAATCTGATTAATAGCCAGTAAAAAATAAACTAACAGGCCTTCAAAAATATGTCAATTCTTTCATAATGATTTAACTTAGAAATATAATATAGTAATTCAAAAAGTATAAAAAATAATATGACAATGTTCAATTAATATTTAAAGAGACACTTATTTTTCATTTATTTACTTCTATAATTGGGATAATTGTAAGCAAAATATTTTTAAAAAAACGATCAACTACAAAGGAGACCTTTTAGCATTAGCTCCAATTGTAGTGCAATTAATTTCAATGTAGAGAATATTTCATGGACATTGTTCAAGGTTATAGATTTTTTTTTTCCTCTCTATAAAATGTAGTATAATTAAGGTTTAGAACAAACTGATGTTTATACTCAACATCAGAGTTTCACTATTATTATAAAGATAATCAAAATAATATATTTAATTTACAAATATGAATATAGTTCATTCACTTGAACAATTTCAAAAAAAAAAAATAGATTAGATTAATCTATTTTCTGAAATTAGTACTACTCATATAAATCTTAGTTGCGGAAGTTATTGATAATAATGACATCATCTACATATGTGTTAATGACTTATATATTAATTGATAAATTTATCATAATAATAAAATATCAATACTGCGTTAAATTTTAAAAATTATCTAAGAAATAGTAAAGTGAAAAAAATACCTGTCACCGAATGAAACATCAAAATTTTCTATTCTTATATCTTGACCTCTGTTGACTCCTTTGGCTTCCATTTTAAATTCTTTTTTTGAAGTTACCTAGTTAAATTTTACATATTCAGAGTAATTTGGAAAAAAAAAGAAAAGGATTGTTAATTTCCAAAGAATAGTAATAATACCTGGGAAGCTGTAGCACTTTGCAGTTTTACAGGAGGAGCAACTTTGTTCCCAACATTTCCTTCCATTCTTTTTTCCAATTTTTGTTGCAATTTTTGTTCAGCTTTCTCTAACTTTTTAGCGTCAACTTTCTAAAATAGAAATGTAGCACCAGTTTAAAAAAAAATTGTACAGTGGAATAAATATAAATAACGCATTGAATGAATTCGATAATGCGAGTCTATAAATAAAAAATAGTAGCAACAGGAAAGGTTGAAAAAGCATATGTGGATAGAGTTGGAAACGAAGGTCTACTTAGATTATGCCATTTTTTCGAAGTAAAATAAAAATGAAAGAAAAGAATATTTTTAAGTTCATGAATTTTTGGGTTTATTGTAATTTATTTGGTTTGAGAATTTTTATGCGGACTGTAAGTTCGGGTAGTTTCACAGAGGCTCCTTCAGACAGTTGTGGCAAAGGCTTTCGGATCAACCTCTTGAAATCTAATATAACGACATACAGTAATGCGTCCGTTATTATGAACTAAGAGAACAGAAATAACAAAAAAATGCTTCAATTACTCTCTTAAATATAAATTACTAATTTCCATTCTCATTCGATGGTTGTTCTAGTGGCAATTTCAGATCAAAAGAGCTTGTTTGAGAAATTGAAATAGGCAGATCTCTCTTTATTTTGGTTATACCTGTTTAGATCTCTTACTAAGCTGCTATATATCGATTAACATCCCGATGGACCTGGAAAGCTCGTTCCTTTAGGGTTATTTTGGGCAATTGATTACTAAATTTTTATTTCAAGTATTTTATGAATGATTGTTGCTGCTGGTTCAATTATATATTCTCATGAAGTTCTTGACACACCCCTAGTTCTATAGTTTCTAGTATAACTTAAAGGTTCCCTGTAGTTATAACATAATATACATTTAATTAGGTTCGAGAAAGTGATTTCATTCAAGCTTTCAAGGTTTTGAAGTAAAATACCAGCCAGCTTTAACAAACGAAGAAAAAAAAAGATTTACAAACATGAACACTGAGCAATAATTTTTAAATTAGAACGCGTTAAAGGCTGTGCAAATACACGGATGAAATTATGTCGGTCCTTATAAGCAATTTTTATTTTTGTTGAATCCTATGAATTCCTCGAATCTAACGTTAGGGAAAATCACAATCTGTAATATATCTGATTAGAATCACATTACTGTATAGGCACTAATATTTTATTCTATTCGAGTGATTGTAACTACATTTTAAGAATTTGTTAAGATCTTAAGGCACCAATGGTTAAATTTCAATTATTCTATCATTAATAATTTTCGAGAATTTAAAAAAAAATGAGTAGCTTATTACTGGATTTCTCGGTATCACATATCCAAAACATGAAAGAACTGTAATTATTAATTTTCCGATTCATATTGACATCTAGACACATTCCAACCCACATCAAATTGTAGTATTGCCATTGTCACGAACACAATATCTTAAAACGTAAACTTTTATGCGTAAACTAAATCAAAATTCTTTCTCAAAACAATAAATCCTCTCATGAGGATAAGAAAGTAAAATTAAAATAAACAGGAATAAAATTCTATAACATTTTAGAATGCCATATTTATTTTTTAACTCCACTTATTTTTCCCACTTCCAACCATCAAAGCTAATCTTTAATTAGATTAACTCTCGAATGTTGGTTGGAGGGCAATTCACTTGATACAAAGGACATATTAATGAAGTGGTATCATTTTAATCACAACTAACTTAGTACCTCAATGATTATGTTCAAATTATTTCTGGTATGAATATACTAATATTTCTGGTATAAATCTACTTATTTCCATAATTTTTAGATAAAAGTTAAATAAAAGGAAACATTACATATACTAACAAGAGTATCATCTCGTTGCATCACCCAAATTGATTTAATATCTTCAACATTTTCTTGCAAATTTGCTGCCATAGTCCCCAAGTGGACAGGAGCATTAAGCACTTTGTTACCATTTTTTGTTTCACCATTTGTCTCTGGTCCTTCGCCACGCATTAATGATAAAAGACGACCACATATTTGCCTTTAAAAACACAAAAAAAAACCTCTTTTCAATTTAATTTAACAATAGTTATCATTGCAAGCAAAATTATTTCAACGTTTTTCATGAGTACGAATTATTTGTTGATAACATACCTGATTTCTTCTTCACTTCTTCCGTCTGCTACCTCATGAAGTACGCCTCCCACAGCATCGTATAATTCATCGCTGTCTTCAAAGTCGTCAATTCCATTAGTAAGAACTCCTTTTAATCAAAGCATAACACTGTGTTATAGGCACTCAAACAATGTTCATACAAATTACACTATGATACTTCTTACTATCAGAAATAAGTAGTTTTATCCAAGTATCTCTATCGTAGACGTTAAAAAAATGTGCTTAGCTACCTTGAGAGATAATTTTATTTTGTAACCCAAAAACACAAATTAACTAACAAAACAATTTTTTGAATTATAAACAATTTACCTTCAACATATTGGTACAGATCCTCATTAATCAGCGGAAACTCTTCTTTAAGGAACTGCCCGCAGTCAGCCATCTTCATCTAAGACCGATTTATCAGCTGATCATATGTGACAAGGAAAGTTAGCAAACACTTGAAAAAAATTATCGTACAAAATACAATTATTTAATTATTATTTCAATCAACTTTGAAGTAACTAAACTATTTCGCGTTTCATTAATCTAAAGTTACTGCAGCAAAAACATTTTTATTTTGGTTAATAAAAAACTTATTCTAAAATATAAAATAACAAATTGCACTAATTCATTTTACTGTCAATAGATAGCGCGTGAATGTAAAAGAATGTTCTTGATGGAAGCTCTATGTACTCAGTTTCTCTTTTTTAAATTAGTTTCTGTAAAAATCATAATTATTTAAGAATTAGAATTTATCCAATTTTAAAAAAATCTTGTGTGACATGACTCACATGACTTCTTCTTACTCACGAGGTTCTATCTCACAAATTTTCTTTAAAAAAAACAATATATTTAATTTTCCCCTCTATTATAAAGTTTGTAAATCATTAAGCAGATTCATTGCAGAATACCTATTTAATTTAACAGTACAAGTTATAAGGTATGTGCTTATATATGTTATGTGTGTTTGAAATCTCCAGAAATTCCTCGGAGTATTTTTAAGAAAATCTCAAAAATCAGAGAAATCCGTTTAAAAAAAGACGTGCTTCAGAATTTCCTCCATTCTAAAAGTACCTCAATGAAATTTTCCGTGAAAAATGTTTCAAATGAAAAAAAGAAAAGTAAGGTAATCACCTATTTTTTCAGACGAGGCTTAACGTCCAACGACAAATTAGATGTCGTGGACCAAATAAATGATGTACATTTATGGTTTTAAACATCATGTTCAATAAATTTGTAAGATGTTTCAATAAAATCAGATTACTACCTAACAGATTTTTTCAATCTTTTTCCGTTAAAATTGAATTCAAGCGGACAGGAGGATTGATTGAGACGGATTTATACATACTTCGGATTTTTTGTAAAGTTAAAGTACTGTGTCTGAATACTGTACGACCACCTGCATGAATAATGAATTGGAAAGTTAATGTTTTTAAAATATCGAGTTTGGAGTAAATCCGAGCTTGGGAATCATAGTAAGAAAAAGTCGAATGTGTCTTAGATTTCTAGAAATCTAAAAAAAATAAAAATAAACTGTTGTTAAAAATTTAAATATTAACGTATTTTGTGAGTAAGCCAAGTTAGTTTTTGTGTCAAGGATTTTGATTGGTTGTTTCAGATGAACGAGAGTGCTATGGACCAATCGCCTTTTTCTTCATTTTGCATTTTTGAACTTTATTTTAGTACGTTTCACTAAAGCCAGGACAGAAGTAGATCTACTTAATTGATTTCTGAAGAGGCAATTATAGAAAATAGTAAAGTTATTTGCATATTTTAAATCTGAACTTCTTTGATTTCAACAATCGAGGAAAATTACTTTACTGCTTAGGTAAAAATTGTATTAATTTCATATTTAAATAAGGTTCTATTAATTTCCTTGAAGAACTGATAGTGCACAGTTTTTCTTAACATTTTATTAAGTCTTTTTTTTAATTTCATCAAATTGTTATGAGGCGTGTTGAACGATTTTAAAATTATTAATGACTATTAACTTTTAAAATTAACCAAATTATTTTTTCTTTAATTAAAATTTATGATAGGTTATTTCAGTTATACCTACAAAAATAAAAGTCCATGCTGAAGAAATAGATCATTCCAAGTTTTTACTGTTGGGTTTTCGCAGTCATTAAATGTCAGTATACTTTACTAATGGTTAGTGTAAATCTCTTTCTTCAAGTAGGCATTTTATTGATGGTTGATAATTTATTTGATTTTAAGGAATGCTTTAAAGTTGAATAAAATCCAGTGATAAGGTAAATCATACCTTAATTAGTGGAGACAGATGGAATGATAGAATTTTGTAGTTTTTTAAATGACATTACTTGTATGATTAACATTAATTAATGGAAAAGTAAGTTTCAATATTGTTAAATTATTGTCGTTATACTTTAATATTCTATCTAAGAACTCATTATCAAGATTGTCAATTTTTTGCTTTACCAACATAGTTTACGTTAATCTGTATTTGAAAAGAATGTTGAAAACATTTTCATTTCAACAAATTGTTTTAACATTACCGAATTTTCGATGTTTATTTTCATCCAAGCCCCACAGGTTCTTACTTCTGTTTAGTCAAGCTTCAATTTTAATTTTACTCAAGAAGAATTTTTTGCTATTTAAATTTTGAGTAATAAGTATTAAGCCTAATTATAAATAATAAGCTCAATTAAAAAAAAAAACTACTTCTAACTTTTGCTTTTTCAGAAATAGTTCGAAATTTTTCTAAATGAGCCTACTGCAACTTGTAAATTAAAGAACGTTTAATGGATAAAACACGATATCTAGAAAAAGATGCTACAAAAGGATCTTACTATTGCAAGAATTTGATGCTTGGGTTCCATCATTTGTTGAAATTTTGTGTTGTATGATTACCAGAATGACGATAGCGATCTTTTATAAGAGGAGTGCAATTGTTGAGGTATATTATAAAAATATATAAAAACATTTATTTGTTAGGCTAAAAGATGAAAGATGTGATGAAATATATTTAGTTAGACAATTTTTCTTTTTATTGCAATTGTCTTGTAGTAGAGCTCTGAAGCCTTTTCCTTTTAAACTTTATTTAGTACTTCTGTTGTAACTATTTCTTTCCAAAATCATAATTATTAAAGTGTGAAAGGTCATGCAATTTTAGATAGTGTACCTGCAATAATTGTAATTAAAAGAAGCTTTTGAGAAAGGGTAAGTCTAATCTAAACGTCCCTGCATAGTGAGTGACACTTTAAAAGCACCCACTTGCCCATTATAAATCTACGTCCAAATGAAAAATAAATAAATAAAATAATGGTCGGAACATTTTAATTGTTTAATAAATTAAACATAAAATTAAGCTTATTATTGCTATATTTATAGATATATGTATATGTTATACATATTTTTTTAATTAAAGGCTCGTTAACACCTGTAGACATTGGTCCCCGTAGTCTCTCATAACAAAAAACCTGTAGGATCACCGGACAGTGACTTTGAAGAAGCTTCAAGGAAGAAAAAGAATCTGAGAACTTGGCATCTGAATTCGAACCCAGGATCTCCGCCTGGACTCTAACCACTGAGCAAATCCCTGTAATAATCGAAGTGGTAAATAAAACAAAAAACTTTAAGGTATAATAAATAAAGATAATAATTGTTTATTAATAATTAATTTTATTTATTAAATAAAACGAACAAAAAAATACTGTATCAAATACATCGTAATGACTTTTTTATAGCTTGAATGTTGAATAGGGCAAAATTTACATGTTTTATAGAAAAATGAAAGAAAAAGAAAAATTACAAAAATTAACTTACATTTTGACAATTGTAGCCTCATAAAGCTTAATTATTATTAAGTACCAATCTAACTTAGGTAACGAAAAAATAAGATTTATCTTTAAAACACATCCTTTATTTCGATACTTCTTTGAAGAAAGTCGAAAAAAACATTGGAATAAGACCCATTTGAAATTCTATATTACTAGTGCTGTTCTATAATTTAAATATAACGTATTGAGAATATATATAAAACATAAAATTTAATAAAAGAGCAGCAAAATTAAGTTGGTGATAAAGTAGTTTTTTCTCTTTCTTTTTACATTTTATAAATAAATACATCTTTATCTAAAATTCTAATAGGAAAAATAAATAATCTCCTTCAGGAGTAGCAAATATAAAAAAAGGAACTTATAAACCTAGGGTGTAGAATATTTTTTATTTTACTATAAACATGAAATGGAATACTGAGTTATACTCAATCGTTTGAGATTTCTTTTCTTTTTATTGACTTATTTTATTTTTTTTAAGAATCTTGGTAAAAAAAATTTGAGTTTGTTTAAATTTTAATTTTAGAGAAAAGAAGTATAGAGTGGGCAGATACTAGGAAACTGAATGGTTCCTCAGCTCTCGACTGTGCGTTGTGCTGTTTCCTTCACTGCACCTGTACACGTATGCACTGACTGAGATGTCGTCGTTCTCACGTAAACATTGTTTACCTTTGGCACATTCACATCTGTAACAGGTTTTAATTTTTTTTTAACAACTTGAATTTTTAATTATTGTTTACACTTGTCTGGAGATATTCAAAAAGTATAAAAGATATATTAAAACGAATTTTACAAGAAAATCAATAAAACAATCATTTCAGCTGGTTTTTCGTGTTTTTTGTATGAGTATTTAAACTAACAAGTTAAAAGAAAGCAGCGTTTTTTTTCGGAAAACTAAAAGAACTCTTCATGAAGTTTAAACTTCGTCACTCAAACTTATTAAGCTCGGTACTTGAGCAACTCATTTAATGTTAAAAAGTATTGAATAAATGAAGAATTTAAATGGTAAATTAGAGGGAAAGACTATTCACATCTATCATCTAAAGAGCCTTTAAAACATTTTGGTGAACGAGTGTGCATATAAATTTTTTTAAACTAGAAATTTTTGACAAAACTTTAATCAAATTTAACCAAAACAGTTTAGTTGAATAAGACCGTTCTTTTATTTACATATAAACGTGAATAATCCAGAACGATTGAATAAGGATTGTAAGCTAGGTATAAGCACTTTATAGGTTTAAAAGTGTGTTTTCAGTTTCTTTAAATAATTTTTTTTAAAAAAACCTACGGTTTATTACAGTTTCTGCATACGGTTGTAGAAAAAAAGTGTATAAAAGTACGTGGCTGGAATGTGAAAAAGTATGAAACATGCAAGAGAAAAACCAGACTGTTTGCATTATAACTTAATTTAAAAGTTAAAGAAAAAAATGGTTCAAAACAACTAAAAAGAAACTATTTATAGTGTGATTCTTTATTTTTATAGTGTCTAGTGTCTCACGACTGTAGTTGAAAACAGTCTGCACGGTCCAAATTAGGGTTGGTTACTAAGTTGTGAATCATTTTTTAATATTTCGAAGGTGGTGCCATCCCGTTTTCATTCATAGGAATTAGCTGATTTCTAAACGGTCAGCTAGCATTAACCATTTTATCAATAAAATAGTAGGTAATAATTATAATTACATGAAAATTGCGTTTCTTATACAAATAGGTAATGGTTGATACAAAATGTTTGCTTCGAGTGATGTTAGTGGAGAATTTAGGAATGTTGGATAAATTTTTAGATGAGAAAAGGTTTTATGTGTATGTTTGTAGATCAGAAAGTTCAATTTCGTAACGCGTTTTTATTTTCGCATGGTGACTATGTGAATAGAATATGTTTTCTAAAGCGATATTTTTCGAAAACATAACCCTCAATTTTTTTTTTTTGTAAACTTAAACTATTTTAACTAATGCCTTTGATCTTTTTTGAAGCCTTTTCCCGGACAAAATTGATTTGTAAAAGAGGTTTTCAGGAAACGGATAGATTAAAAGGTCACTTTTATGGTTTCCATTAAATATGACACTAACAAGCGTAAAAGCTTTGCTAGAATATCAATGTAAATCGGTTATTCGGGCTCTTCACTTCGCAAAACAGATTTTCGATATTTTTGACATTTTCTCAATAACGGGAGTACAGGAGGGTTGTATACCGGATATCTTATGGCACAACAGAACAGCGAATTATTGTACTTCGTGAATGTTGCGATACTTCTGATGTAGCACTATTTACACAGAGGTGTAGTAAATATCTCCAAAGTTACTGAGGTTTGATTCAGCATATTACCACTACTAAAGGAAAGTAGGTAGAGAATAGTGATATTCGCGGTTAGAGATGTCTCTCGAAGGATTGCGCGACCTATGGGTGGAAAATGGACTCACATGACGTTACAGAGGGTGGTTATCTAGCTCCTGCACCTGTTACATCATTAGGTTAATTCCGTGAATCGGGTCAGTAGTAATAGATTTCTTTGTATTATCCGAAATGATGATCAGAAAATGTGATATTTCATTGAGTTTTTTTTGAAATTAAATAGCTTTCAGTTTACTAAAGGTTTAGTTTCAACCATCATTTCTCTACATTAATATTAGAGACCTAACGCTAAAAAAAAATAAATAAATAAATAAAAAGTAGTGATAATAATAATAATTTAATTACGTACGTGTTTGTCATGAAATATTCAATTTTTCTGGTAAACGGTACATAAACTGCCCATGCGCATGGCGTCCTAGCGTGGCATACACTTGGTGTGGTTGGTGTATTTTCCTCGCCATTTGCGTCCCTTTTCTGTAACAAGAAAATAGTCATTACTAGCTATTTTTTTGTTTTGTTTTTAAATTTTTATACAGGGCAGTTAAAAGTGGTTAATGAACAAAATAACGTGAAAAGTCAGATTGAGTACTTATATAGAGCTATGTTTATTTAATTAAACATTCCGCAGGAAAGAAAATTCATTCTACTGCACTTCTGCGATATGGAGCGGTTAGGCTTATCCCTAAAATTCTATTTGAATGAATGTGTGGTCCTATCATATTTTTGGTAATTATATGAGTTGTTATAATTTCAGTTTGAAGTAAATAGCTTATGGAAAGTTTGAATTCTAATATTAAGCATTGGAATTCAAACTTTCCGTAAGCTATCTACATGGGTAGATTACTATGACATGAAGCTTCTCTTAAAATTCTTTTAATTATTAGAAAACTATAGTGAAGGTAACTAGCATTTAGTAAAAATTCTATCTTTGAAAAAACTGAAAAATTAAAGTTAACATTTTTTTTCTTGGAACCCCCACACTAGACTTAAAAGAACAGAACTGAACAGACGCTATCGACTACTTAAAAGACTCTTAGACGACAGATCAAAACTCTCTCTGGACAACAAAAGACTAATTTATACATCTATTTTAAAACCCATCTGGGCGTATGGAATAGAGCTTGTGGAGTTCAACCAAACGCTCCAATCTTCAAAGGATTCATACTCTACAATCTAAAATTCTTCGAACTATTGTAAACGCTCCTTTTTATGTCTCCAACTTGACTATACACACTGACCTTAACATTCCTTTTGTAACACAAGTTGCTAAAACAAGATACAGAAAACTCCACTTCAACCTGCAATCTCATATAAACCCTCTAGCTTCAAATCTTTCTTCTAGAACTTTTCCTGACAACCCGACAAGACGCCTTAAGAGACAGTGGCCTCGTGATCTCCTCTCAAGTGAAGAGAGCGACTAATAGCCTATTTTGGAGTGTTACCGCTGGGTAACTTCTCCACTCGTATTCTTCTGTTATTTGTTGTTACTGTTATCACTGTTACTTATAGCGCCAACGCGCTGATTGTAGCAAAAATAAACGCAAAAAAAACATTTTTTTCGGAGAGAATATACTATTAGAATTGGAATGTATAAAAAATAATTGACAGTCATGTGAGTTAAATAAAAACCACTCATGTCAATGTGATTACATGTTATGTAATAAAAGCCGAATATCGGCAGGTATTCAAATAAGTACGTAGTAAATCAACAAATTAGAATACAGTCAGAGGAAAAGAGCCAGTGATAAAGAGATACATGGAGTCGTGCCCCCAAGGTATGCCCAATACGATTTAAGTAAACATCCGTTTTATCCCTACTTCCAAACAAAACATTAGTCATTTTTACAACACTAACCTACTAGAGACTACTCAGAGAAAGTAAAAAATTAAAGGATGCTAGTTGGTAAAATGATTTATTAACTCTATATACAGTGATGTAAAGGAAGTGTTGAAAACGGAAGAATAGTAAGATGAACTGCCTTTCTCACATAAACAAACTCTTACCCCTCTTTCATACAAAGTGACAATACGCAAAACATATTTGATTCATTTGACACACATGTTTATATTATCAAAAGAGAAACAAAAAGGAGATTGCCAAAGATTACGGCAATGAAGATCATCCGGTAAGGAGAAGGGAAACCAATTTGCTATTACTATTCCTACGAGTACACTTAATGTAAATTGAAAAGGAAAAAAAATATATCGTGAAAGATCTATTTTTATTTGGAACTAGAACCATTCTAAAAGATTCAATTTTCTTTCAAAATTTGGATTTCACTGAAATGTGATAGAAAGAACTATTGACAATCTCAAACTCAATTCTCCCAAATGATATTTCAAGTAAAAGTAAATTATTAAATTTCGAGTTAGCATTTGAAGTTAAAAAATCTTGTTCAAATAACTGCACGAATTTGTCTTATAGCAATTTTCATTAGTTTTTCTTCAAACGTCGCATTTTCATTAAATGTTCACAGGGTTCAAATATAGGTTTACTTTAGGAAAGCATGAAGTCACAGAACTTTAAAATAAATTTTTATAAAAAGAAGTTCAAACGAGAGGGTTAGATTTTTATCTTAAGTAGTCGTTATTAAAAATGCTAAACAAAATACACATTCCGTTTCTTTACGATTTTCTTCAAACTAAATTTCAGTAACATATTAAATATTTTCTAATATTATACAATAAAATTCAGTGATATGACATTTTCTTTGTATCCTCACTCACTTCTCACATAAAATCTCCTTCACAAAAACTTACAGTTTAAAAAGTTAAGTATAAGGGTTGATTAAACGCCAAAAGGTACACAAATCAGCAAGTACCCAACATTTCATTAATACTTCATTGATATTCAAGTAATTTTATTGCATTAATTTTCATTAATATTTTTTAAGAATTTATTAGATGTCACAGACCCTGTGTTACGCTGGCCATTTTAATCTACAAAATATTTACTCAAGTAGCACTGTAGATTGACTGTAATATCTAGTTATTTATAATAATCAAACTATTAATTACAGGTGAAAAAGAAAACGTGATAAAAAATAAAAAAATATGAGGCTAAAAAATTCATAAACTTTTTTAAAAATTGCTTACACCAACATATCGTACATCAATGATTTTATTTATTTATTTTTATTTTTAAATAAAAATCGTCGGTTTAAGTTCATTCTTCGATTAAAGTAATTGTTATTTTATGTAGTAGTCAAACGTTTGTAATAATAAGTAATAAATAATCTGGCTTTATCGCAAATAATATAGTTTTCTTCAATTACATTCTCAATCTAGGTGTTCTTCCCACAATGTTGTATATATGTAATATAAAGTAAAATAAGATATGCATATTTTTAGGACAGCTAATTATTCCAGTATTTTACCATAAGTAAAATTAGGGGGACTAAATTAAATTACAATTGAGAAATGAGTAAATATTGTTGTGTTGAATAATCTTCTTGTTATTAACTGTGTGTTATTTGTGCTCACGAATATTTTGGTAAGACGAATTCAAGACTGAAATATTCTTTTAAATCCTCCGTGATTCAAATTTAAACAGTAGCCGACCCTAACTTTGTCTTTTTCTACTTTAACAAGCATGAATATGTGACTACTCAGCATAAAGGGCACATTAAAGAGAAATCAGAAAAATAATTTGGAATAGAGTTAAAATAAAGTACCTATTTATACGAAGATATAATGTACATTTTATCACAATTATAACTATTATGAATGAACTGGCCAGCATAAGGGTCTGTGACATCTAATAAATTCTTAAAAAATATTAATGAAAATTAATGCAGTAAAATTACTTGAATATCAATGAAGTATTAATGAAATGTTGGGTACTTGCTGATTTGTGTACTTTTTGGCGTTTAATCAACCCTTATACTTAACTTTTTAAACTGTAAGTTTTTGTTAAGGAGATTTTTGTACCTTTTGGATAGATTTTCCTTTTTGTCTATTTGCAAAGTTACGTCTGCTTTACAGATTTTTTTAAAATTTGGAATAAGCTATTCTATCATTATAACCTGATAAGGTGTTAAATCGGAACCGTAACTATCACTGGAGAGATCTTTTTAAAGAATGGTTATAGTTGCGGTCCCCAAACCATCCTCAATAACAATTTTTTTGAGAAAGCGTTTTGAATAAAATAGGAAGGTATTTGTACGTAAATAGCAAAATTAAACTGCGATTTCAGTACTTCCTTTTAAGAGGAGCAAGAAAAATAAACTGCGATTACAGTACTTCTCCCTAAAAGGCAAAGATTTTGAATCGAACGACAATTCATTGATGTAAATCGGTTCACTCATTGATAATTTTAACGATTGCAGTACTTCCTCTTAGTAGGTGTAAGAACATGATGGCACTTCACAGCCACGTAGAGGAGCTTTAATCACTTCTTCGTGCTAAATTTTATCAAAATCGGACTAAGCTTTGTAGAAATATTGGTAATGATAGTTTTAAAAAGGGCTTTATTTGGGTGGGGGAAACTCCCCTCCTTATGAGACACTGCGTCGAGACTTTTAAAGTGCAAATCTGTACAAAATTTCGATTCGAATGACACTTCATTCATGAAAATCGGTTCACGTGTCGATAATTTGAAACGATTGCTATACTTCCCCTTAACAAGTGTAAGAGCTGATCGCCGCTTTAATGTTACGTAGGGGAGCCCTAACCCTATCATCCTACCAAATTTTATCATAATCGGGCCAAGATTTACAGAGTAATTAGTAATAATAATTTTTGAGGGGGCCTTATATAAAGGGGGCTAACTCCTCTCCCATTCGATGTACAGGGCCGAGACCCCCAAAAGGCACATCTACATAAAAGTACGAATCGAATGACACCTCATTCATGAAAATCGGTTCACGCATTTAGGCGCTACGTTGTTTACAAAAAAGGTAACAAGAAGAAGAAGAAGAAGAAGAACAAGAACATTTTTTGAAAAAGCCGTTTTTGCTCATTTTCGGCAACTTTTTTCTCGAAATCTATTAGATCTGGGTGGTTGCAAAAAAATTACAGTTATAAAGGATGGTTTGGAGTAAGATTTAAAGAAAGTTTGGGAATTTTATCTTTAATAGAAAAATAGAAAAAAATTGTCAAAGTTGGGTGTTTTTCAACGTTACGCTTTTTCGTGCAGTTTTTGATGGTCAACCCTTATACAACTGTCCTACCGGACAGTTTTAATGAATTTTCCAGAGACAGTATTTCTCATAAAATGTACAGACTTTTTATGTATGCAATGAGAGGTAGTGTACGAAGTGTACAGAATTAAGTAAAAAATAAAACCATCAAAAGACGATTCAAGTAGATAAGATTTTCACCAAAAACCCTTTTTACATTTTTGGCACCTAAATGAAATCTAAAATTTGAACTAATTGTGATTTTCCTATTTTCAGATTTGCTGTGGTCACAAACAGATATGCGCAAACATCACTGCCCAATTAGAGATCATATTTTATTCAGGAGGAGATAACGTGAAATTCGGATGACAATTCAAAGTGGTAATATTTTACTTTTTATTATTAAAAATAGTTTAGCTACGTGATTGATTGATTGATGGTAGCAAAGGGCGATTCCCCCAAGAGGAGGAACGAACGCAGGCAATCCAAAATGCCCATTGCTCCCCGCCCACCTCTTACCTCTCAAGAGACACCGGAGATTCAAAACCAGCAAATTCGGGTAAAAAATGGCCGGATAACAGTACAATAAACTAATAAAGTAGAACCAGGACACTAGGGAGCATGGCGTCTCAATCGCCCAGTGCACTGAATAAACCAAGAGAGTTCTGGTAAAGATTACCAGATGCTAGAATCTCCAGGAGGTAAATGAGAAATATTTAACCTCCCGAAGACTGCATGATACTTATATTGTGATAAATAAGGTTCTAACAGCTTTCACGAGATGGTTGAACGAAACATGTATTTCAGCCTCTAAGGCAAAATTTGAAACATATCGTTTTAAATTTTAGAGTCTGTCACGAAAAAAAAAAAAACGGACATGTATTCAGGTCACATACATTTTACAATTCCTTGTTTTCTCTTAATCATTTGATTTGAAACATTGGAGTCTCAAAACCCACTCGCTAATATTTTACATGATGACACTAACTCATCTAATACCAATGCGATAATGCAAATTAGGAGGAAAAGAGAGACAGATTGAGAGAAAAGTAGAACGGAAATTAATAACCTGTAACTGGAATGATGAATTACATTCTGAATACTTCCCACCCTAATAAACATGTGATAATAAAAATAATCTTAACGATGAAGATAGGAAGTGTTGGCATGAGTCATCACATTTCTTAGCAGTACCGATTTCTTTTAACAGTCCTCTTTAACTCTTGGTTTTTTGTTGTTATGGGAACATTCCATGATAGGCATTCATTAATATGTTGATAGGATATATCCATTATAATCTGTTTTAATGATGCAGCTTAATAACTAGTATTTTCATTGATAAGCTGTTTCAGGTATTTTATTAAAGAATAAATATAATTTTGACTAACTCTTTTTGATGTATAATGGATTTTCACATTTAGTTTTAACGGAAACATATTATTTCAGGTTACGATGACGATATATGGTTTGGTTTTTACAAGTTAGTTTCCTCCTTTGGTCTAAATTTCGTGCAGGACTCTGTCTTCCTCTTTTACTAGCCCCTCCAAATGCAACTGTACATTCTGTATCACCCTTACCAAGTGCCTAAACCAGCCTATCCTGTGCTGTCTCAGCAGCTTCTCCACAGGTTTGATTATCGAAGGTAGAAGTGATTGTCGAACTCTTTTACTTCAATCCTTCGAAGTAAGCGCACTTCTGCTGCTTGCGATTGGCTATTATGTTTGGAGGTTTGTGCCCACGATTTGCTACCGTACGTTAAAATTAAGAAGTTCCAAATTCTTATGTGTAAATTAGTCCAAAGCTAATTTACGACTAACGATAAATGATTCAGTTTTTACATTATGTAATACCTTATTATTTAGTTATATACCCTATAACTAGCTCGTCATAATAAAGTTCGGTTGGAATGAGTGCCAGGTCATGTGGAGATTAAGAGGAATGAAACAGCCGATCAACTGGCCAGGAACGGAGCTAACCACTCTTTTCATTGGCTCGGAACCAGTCCTGGGGATCACCAAGGATGCAGTTCGTGCAGCTCTCAGAGACTGGATCTTCAGAGAGCATGAAAGGTGATGTTTCCATGGGTCAAACACAGTAAGTGTATGATGCCTTTGCTTGTAAAAAAAAAAATAACCGAAGAGACTCTGGGCTTGGGTAGAAATCAGATTACTCTAATTACAGGCCTATTCAAGGGGCACGATAGGTTCAGGAAGCATCTGTACAACGTGGGGCTTATTTGGAGGAGGAAACGGCCTCTTACTTGCTGTTCCATTGAGTTGTAATCGAGCGGTTGTGCTCTTTGAGACCAAAGGAGATAGTACAGCAAAAAGAACTAGTAGGGAAAGTCCTCAGTCTCTTTAGTAGAGGAGGTTTCGTCTACTAGATTCAAAAAAGGGGAAGGCACAATAAGCCTCTTGTGGCTGCAGTGCCGTGGGGTAAAGGTCCCGTTTCGCTTTTATATTCTAGTTATATTTAGTTTAAGAAAACATCACAAATCGCATGGTAAAATTTAGTCTGGGATATTTGCAGGGATGTTAACATCTCTCAGAAGTTAAGGAACAGTCTCCCGCTATTTATAATTGGTACTAAATATGATAAATTTATTTCAGATTTTTGAGGCTTCACAAGAAGTATTCAAAATTCATTCCAGCAGCGTGCTTAAATAAAACATTCGCCAAAAAATTAGTATACTAACTCTGCAGTCATCGAAGATGATTTTAAATATACAAAACAACAAGGTTACTATTATTTTCTTATATTTTTTGTTTTATTTTAACCTTTTGCACGCATAAATAAAAAACACACAAAGGGAGTGAGAGGAAGGCAAACATGTGAATTAATCAAACGGGGGGTGGGGAATTGTTTACGCGTAGAAAGAAGAAGACGTCCTTCTCACTAGTTTTTTTTAGTTGTAAGTTCTTTGACCGTATTTACGTCACGATATGTTGCCAACAAGTTAAAAGTTAACAAACAAGATTGAATAAATAGGAAAATTCATCACTCTTCAAGTTCTTATCAATATTTAGCGGCCTGGTTTCATTTCATGACAATTGTTATTATACAATTATAATAGTGTGAACGAGGCGCCACGGTAGCCGAGCGGTTAAGAGGCGATACCTGCAAAGCTGATATGCATTGTGGTACTGGGTTCGATTCCCGGTCTTAGGCCTTGGATTTTATTTAATGGTTAATAAAAGAAATTTACAGTAATGTATGTTTGCTAGTCGCCTCCGTCCACGACACCTAAATTGGTAGTTGGACGGTAAAGCCCGCCTGAAAAAATAGGTAGTTACTTTACTTTAATAGTGTGAACGTGGCCCTAACACTTCGTCAGAATCTCAGCCCCTTGATATTCCTGCCTAGCAATTCGAACATTTTACACCGATATTCCCAGGATGTACTTAACCACCTGCAAAGAACTTAGCTGTTGCTTACTGTAGACAAAATTCTTATCCTGAAGAAGATGAATTAGTCCATAGTATCTGTTAGCTTTAAACTTTATAATTTACTAAATACTAAGCACTTGAGAAATCTGAATTTTGTCTAAAGGCATGCAGTATACTGTGCTTCTAAAGTCATACTTTAGATTTTAATCCATCATTAGAAGTTGATTTTTTTCAATTTAGTGTAGCCTAGGCAGTTCTGGGGGAGGAGATTTATCATCTGTGTAGTATTAATGGTAGTTAAATGTGTAATTGATACTAAATTTACAAAAAGAAATCGTTCGACTAGACGTGTTGCTAATGTAATAAATTTATAAATTAAGTAATTTTTTTAGTACAGATTGCAGGTTACAAGAAAATGTAAATTATAAATCGCGATAAAAGGAAATCTTGTTAGTGTTTCTGTAGTTTTCAAAATCTGTTATAAAATAATGAATTTTATTGTGGCACACAAATACTTGATTATTTTGAATAGTCAGTAAAAAATGGAATCAATGAAATTAATAAATAGTATAGTTGGCGTAAAAAAAAAGATAATAATACTGATGGAAAAGAAAAAAAGAAAATTACATAATGCTTAAGCATCAGTTCAGTGCCCTTTACGCGAATATCTCTTGAATGAATGAACGTGAAGGAACACTGCGAAGACCTGGGAGGGGATATCCGCGCGCGTATGTGTGTGTGTGCTTGTGAGAGAGAGAGTTAGAATGAGGGAGTGTGAGAAAGAAGAGAACTGATTGCTGACCTTCCGATTACTACGTCTCTTACGGGAGACTGCGGAATCACGTACCCACTATAGCGTGCGTCTTCACTTCCCCGCTCGGCACATTCATTGTATGCGTGTGATGAGCGTGGAATTTTTCATCTTCTATTTTGTGTTTTGAGTGTGTGTAATTTCTTTTAAATTTCTCTTTGTGAGGGTGCCTACGTAATTTTTGTTTCTCCAGCCCATATCTTTTTTTTTATCCATTCTCCGTTTATGTGTTTTATATCTTTTGTACCCGCTTATAGTACAAATCTATACGGTTTATCTTGTACCCTACGAAAAAGCACCGCACACTCGGAACTGACAAAAGTTTTCCAGTAATTCTTCCTATTCATTCAAATCAATACGAAAAACTTCTTTAATTTTAATATGCGTGCACTTTTCGCTGCCGTTGCCTCATTCGTGCATCTGCCATCTTACTTCGGATTATCTTACTACTTTCTCGAAGAAGGTTTTCGGAAATTTAGCTGTTAAGATAGTGCTGGAATGGGTCCAAGAGTAAACTGATTTTATCCTTATCTTTCCAGATTTGTTGATTTCCTTCACTAAATGCTTCTTCTTCTTCCGTAATTGCTCTTCTTGCAATTCTTTCCTAGAAATTTATGACAAACTGTTGCATATTATTGTTGCGATATAGGTGGACCTGCAAATAATCATGCCCCTTGAGCAGTCTGAAGCAGGCCACACCGTCCCTTCTTGTCAGATTAGGTGGAATTCGTCCATCTGGTTCAACCAATACTTGCCACCATTTTCTACCCGCTTTTGCTTTTTGTCTGATCTTTCTGATCGAAGACAGGCAGCAGTTATCCTTTTAAAAGCATGCATACAGATTGGTTGCTCAGGTTGATCTATTTGTGCACCTCTTTTTGCCAATTCATCCACCCTCTCGTTTCCAAGCAACCCACTGTGCCCTGGAATCCATTGGAGCGCTATAATCTTAATTGCTTTCATTGGCAGCCTCATTCTCTGCTCTGCATTTCGCTAAGACTGCCGACTCTGAATAGCTCGCTCCAGCTATAGCTAGAATCGCCGCACGCGAGTCAACAAAGACCACAATACGGCACTAAGGACCCCGCTTCACTTTATCAAGAGCTAATAATATTCCGGCAAGCTCGCCGTCATAATTAGTGGATATTTTCCCCATAGTTAGTATAGTTGTAGATGTACTCTTTCTTTGATCCTCATTATCAGATTGCTACTCATTATTTCTTTAGTGCACTATTTGCAATTTCTGAAATTAATCGCGCACCCCATGGCCACATGTAAAATAGCATATTTCTCTTGCTTAAATTCCGTATTGAGCTGCTGATAGACTTCTCCATCCCAATCATGCTCTTCATTCGTACCTTATTTTGTGCCTTCAACTTTAAGGCTGTCAATAAAAAAAAAGAGAATAAATATAACTGGCAACTCATAACATAATTTTTGCTGTGAAAACTTAAAATTCCAAAATTTAGATTTTTATTACTTCATCAATTAGAAAATACAATCTTTTTACAATTTACGTATCATAATATAACAATGGGATAATTTCATTGAGGAAAATTTACTATATTTTTTTTTAAATTGATTGAGGTTCTATTATTACAGAATCAAGAAAAAAAGTAACCTTTTGAACTGTTATATCTTAACTATTGGCAGAATTTAAATAAATAGAAATGTATTAGACACAAAATACAAAACAATTTTTTTTCTATTAAGACGTAACATGTTTACAAATTTTGTTCCCAATTTCAAGGATTATTCAGATATTAACAAACAACAGCAGTAAGCTACATTAGATTGAGTAGTTTACACTCATTGGGGATAAGTAATTAGAAGACCGTGATGGAAGCAGTGTATTATTTCTGGAATAATTTTTTTATTATTTAAAAAAAAAATAGTAACGAATCTTTGGCGAAGAAAGAATCACGGGGTATTTCTCTCAACATGTGGCTCATTAGAATTAATTTAAACTTTGAATATATCCTAGTGTATTCAAGGGAAAAGAATATTTTTGTAATTTGAGTCTCAGGGTATTTTGGTATATAGGAGCTAGATCTCTTGGACAGAGTAAAATCAATGCCTTCATGCTGTTGCGAATCACGGGTACTCTGCGTGAAGGTCTTGTGTTTGTCCATTAGAGTTAATCTCTTTTCTCGCAAATTATGTGTATTCGAGAAAATATATAAACCCGCAGAATTTTGTAAACAATTTTTTTTTTTTTTCAAGTTAACTCAACATCTTCTACGAGTTTGTTAGAACATTAAGTATTTAAAACATTTTAGAAGAGTTCTGGAGCACCTAAAAGGTCTAACGTTCTCTCATAATTGCAGTGAATTGTACATTACCACTAAGATTTGACCGTTTTATGGTAAAAGTAAAAATTAAGGTTAAAAAATTTCAAGAAAAGTTGCGTGTTTTGGACGGATTTAATTTGTGTGTGTTTTTTTTTTAAATAATTAATTAGTAATGATTAACAAAAAATGTGCTCTTGAGTTCCTCAATCTGTTGATTTATTTACTAATGGCGTTCCATTAATGAACAACAAATTTTTAGTATTAGTATTTTGATACTTAAAAAAAAAAAAAAGGCGACTGGAGGTGGGTATATCTCAAAAGATCTGAAACGGTTACTCGCAAGACTTACTACATATCTCGAGGTTGTGAATTTGAAAACATATTTATTCCTACAAATATAAAGCCACAATTTATTGAAATTTAGAAACTTCCCTCACTCTTCAAAAATGTTCTTACAATAATTTACCAATTTTTTTTTATTTAAATAATATTTATTGACCTCCATGTTTACAATGGGATGTATTTCCGAAAAAAGCTCTCAGATAAGTGAAACATGTATCCTTGTGAAGTGAGGGTCTCCCGATAATTCATATTTCATATGAACTCCGGA
The DNA here is from genome assembly GCA_000181055.3 of Rhodnius prolixus. NCBI lineage: Eukaryota > Metazoa > Arthropoda > Insecta > Hemiptera > Reduviidae > Rhodnius > Rhodnius prolixus. Next base: position 43,692 of record KQ034325.1, read on the forward strand.
ATTGTAACAACAGATGTATCTATTTTCCTTCTTAAACCCTACGATGCAAATATTTTTTATGGAAATGATACTTTTGAGGAAAACCTACCCAACTTATCTCACAGAAGTTTCAAAAAACTGTTTTGTTTTGTTGTTTTTTTTCAGTAAAATGTACCTTTAGGTTACCGATTTCGGACACATATTGATCACACATTTGATAATTTTTTTTTTTATGCATCTCCATTCCTTCTAAACAGTTCCTTTTTTTTTTGGTTAAAAATCCGTTTTGAAGAAATATTAAGGCCCTTTTTATTCGTTATTTTTCTCTTAAATATTCTGTATCAAGAATGGAATTCTGTGACTTAAGATTTCAAAGCTGTAAAGCAATAATTTTTGAACTACAATGTAGCATTATTTCTGTACCTGTTGGAAGCAAACATTTACTAAATCAATTCCCATTATCATTTTAACTTTATACATATATGGGCACTTTTGATTGTGAGTTAAAATTATTTGTTTTGATACAAAAATTTGCCTATAAAATTGTCATGTAAGACATTCTTTCCCACTCTGCTGTAACAACTATTTAATAAACATGTTTTTGTTTGTTCCTTTATTATCAATAACTTTAGTGATCAATCTTAATATAATTTTAGATATATTTTTTTTGTCTTTTTTTCTCTGGTTAAAACTTTATGTGTTTAAGGACATTAATTCTTAGAAGAACCAATTATATATATATTTTTTTTTTTTTTTTTTTTTTGCAGATTGAGTATAAACAAAAGTTTGAAAAGATACGACTTTCCGAGAAGGTAAGTTCTTAGAACAAAAAGTAATATCCAATAAAGAAGAGGAATGGGCGCTAGACGGATTGCATCAATGTGAAAGGCTGGTATGGCTCAGAATTCCACTGTACGGAGAATATCAAGACCTTACACCCAGAAAAACCAGAGATCGAAGAATTAAAGTGGAAGTAAATATCCTCTCATAGAAGAAAAGGATCAGCACTTGATCTGTAATTTCCACTAAAGGCAAGGTACAAAATCCTCGGCTAGGCATTGAAAGACTAGTGTTTCTAGTTCATTATACTTTTACATGTCTTCTAAATGAATATTGTATACAACCCTTAAATGCGTTTCTGTAAGATTTCCAAATATCCATCTTCAATGGCCACCATCTCTTCATTTAAAAACGTTTTCTATTCACAAATTTCTATGGGAATAGATGAAAGTCAGTGGGTGCTAGTATAAGTTCAGGATGGATATTTAACATCTCTTGCTTCTAATCCCAGTTTTCCAAAGCCAAGGAAATATTGAGGAAATATAAAAATATTCCCTTTTGCGTAATCTTAAAACACCTTTTTATACAAATTAAATCGTCTACGCCTTATTTTGTGCAAAACCACAGGCTCATATCCATTTCTTTTCATTCATTTCTGGTTTGAATTGGGAAACCCATGTTTCATTCACTTTCAATTAAATTTTTGAAACCCACACGTTACTTTAAAGAGCACCAATACATAATCCACGTGTTAGATTTGTCTTTGCTTTCTGGTTCAAGGGTTTTGATGTCTAACTTCCCTTTAGTTCCTTTAGAAGTACCCAAACAAAATAGAAAATTTAAATTTTGAGCGATTATTCATTTTTGAACTAGAGTTCACACACCACGGAGACCATTTTCTAAAAACTAATTTTTTGGACCCTCAAAACTTCAAAATTAATATTAAATAAATCGAATATAAGGAGGCTTTCTTTACCAAGAGTGGAAAAGAAAAAAAAAAAATTGAGAAGGGCAGTTCTAAAAGATTACATCATACGGCTGTTTCCCTTTACAGTATTGCATCAGATTCCAGCAGTGAAGGAATGCACCGTAACTACTATATTCATGTTTCTCATATTTTGTTTTCTGCAGTTTATAAATATAAAATTGGCGTGAGTAAAAACCATGCAAGATGCATTCTCGTGGGTGAATCAATTTCAACTTTACAGTAGATTTTATAGTTATGTTCACTTAATACGTTATACGAAGCAAATATTGGGATCCGGTAGTTATTCTAATTTAAATTTTAGACCGGAAATGCATACTTATTTCTAAATTTTCAACAATATTGCTAAGGTTAGATTTTTGGAATTTAAATTTACAATTTACAAATTATATTATGGTGTCATCAGGCTAGTGATTATTTTCAAAAGAAAATGAGCATTTACAGTAAACATTTTTAAATAATTTTTTTTGTTTTTTGTTTTGTTACTTACCATTATTTTTTTGTTTTACTGATGCAGTTCAAACTTTGCAAAATTTGAAAATTGTTAAGAGTAAAAGGGAAAGCTTTAATTCATAACAAAATTCACCCGAAAAGTCAAGTTAAAATTTGTAAAATAATTTATTTAATGAACCTAAAAAGTTAACGCTCCTTAGTCATTTAAAGTAAATAAATGACGTATAATCATTCCACGTTAATCAGATAACTCCGTTGAAACAAATTTTGATTTTTTTTTCACTTAATTTGCCCTTAAATTTGTAAAGTATACGTCAGACTCTTAGATAATACTTCAGTTATCAAAAGAATTAGAAATTCTAAAATAAGAATTAGAGCTTTTAATTAAAAATAGCCCTTAAATTTCGGGTGGGGGCATTAATAAACTCATCTTCCAGTTTAAGAGATTTCTTTCAAATTTTGAAATTTGAACAGGCTTATGTAAAATTAAATTTTGTACTAAGAGTAAAAATAACACCATATTTTACTCGAAATAATAATAAATTTCAAATCGTGGAAAGCGGAAGTTTATCACCCCACAGGTTGGTAAAAGCGAACAGTCGGAGAATAATTCACGAAGTTAAGAATTTTTTAATGATTGGGATTTTTGTAATAAAATAAAATTAATTTTTTTTTTAAATTGAACTAAAATTAAAATGATTAACAATGCTACCATAATTTATCTTTAATTTTATACGCTTGGAGCACGCATGTTTTGATTTCGGTTTCTCAAAATTTTCTGGAAATTAGAAATAGAAAATGAGGGGATACGCCGCATAAAATCAACACTGCGGACCCAAATACATTTTCAACTAAATAGAATTTAAAAATATTTTTTAGAGAATTATTTTATATGATATATATAAATTTGGATTTAAATAAAAACAATAACTTACCTGAATCGCTGCTCCTAAAACACCACTTAGCAATAAACTTGAGACTAGAATGATGGCGGTTGCTTTGTGTGAAATCATATTGCAAAACTTTTGTTGCTAAATAAAACAATTAATAAAAATACGAAGATAACGGTATATTTATTTTTTTTTAAGTAAGCTTTTAATGAAGAGATAGTGTCGCGTGTATATGTGCGCTACTTTAACCCAATCGCAAAGCTGAAGAATTTGAAGTTATTCCGGCTAATATATAGAGTTGTAAGGTACTATAGTGGGGGAGTCTTGATTTCATCCAATAGTGTCTTTCTTATACTGCCACGCCTATTTTCTTTACTACCCCTTTCAAAAATTAAACAAAAAAAAAGTTTTTGACATTAATTCAATAGATTACTTAATTGTTTAATTATTTCGTATAGAAAAAAATATTAAAGCAATACTTAAAATTAAATTGATTCTGTTCAATCAATTGGCTGCCACACTAGTAGTTAAATAAATAAATTCTAAGAATGTGATTTTGGATTGTGTCATTTATATCAAATCTCAGGCGATTCATTTTATTCTCTTACTTTTCTTGATTGCTTAATCAAGTAATCCTAGGATGAAGTCTCCAAGGACTCCTTTGGTTTATTATTATTATCTTTTGTAATAATATATAATATATTTATATTATTTTTGTCGCGTCCACATATAAGATTTATGGCACTCCGAGCACTGATGACATCCCTGGGCACATACTCGGGTAGCAAACAACTATACAGTCTCCTAGGAAACGAAATCCAAGGGCAGCAATGAAGACGCAAATCTGGTACTACCGAGAGCCCTGAATGACGATGGCTAAAGTATTCTCTGAGGATTTTGACCTTGTTCTGAGTATACACATTTTGTTTTTTATTGTTGTTCAAATATTTTCCTTAATGTATCTCAATTGCGTATTACATGACGCAACAAACAAATGCGATAAATGTACATCAACACAAGCATAACAAATAAAATAAAACAAAAATCGCAAAAACAGGAAATAATAATTAGAAAAAAAAATTGTTTTGAATGGCTTAAATGAAGAGCATCCAACTATTGAAAATTATAAATAGGTTAATTCAAATAACCGAAAGTGTACGAAGGATGCCTTGATAATGGTTTGACAAGGTGGTCGTGAGGCGACCGACTCTTCTGCCTATGAGGAGAATTCGATTGTAGAGTTATATGAGGTAGGCATTCAATCTAATACTTCCATACGAAACATTTACCAAAAAAAAAACAGGGAAAAGTTGCGCTTTTTTCTAAAGTGCAGTTCTAAACATTTGTAGAAATACAACAATTATAGGTATGAAATTTCAAACCAAAAATCCGAAATGGATTTTCTGTGAGTGGATTTCACAAAACTTATGCTTTTTTTCTCAGTAATTTTCTAGACTGCGCTGAAGTGGTTATATTTAAACTTAAGGTATAACAAAGTTGCTTACCACTCTAGTTTTAAATCTCAAAAAAATATTATAGTGTTCCAGTGACGTTACTTATTCTTCAACGGTAACAATGGTTTAATAAATTGTACGCAATTAATGTAGGATTCTAAGAGTTTTTTTTTTCCAACAAATTGTAAAGTTGTAACAAATTCAATTATGTAATTTGCAATAGGAGAGTCTTGTTAGTGCGTACACTAACTAGTCCTCTAGCTTATGGAAGGTGACCCTTTGGTAAAGGTCAAAAAGGTAAAAGTAGGAGCAGTGAAGATGAATGGCTGATGAACAGCGGTCAGTGGTTAGGTTCGCTGAGTAAGAAATAGAGTTGCAAAATAAGGTAACTGCAAAGAGCCCTGAATGACGATGGCTAAAGTATTATCTGAGGGATATCGTCGAAGGGGGACTTTTCATTGATGAAGCTATTTAAGGCGAGAAGTTGGTAAAGAAAGATTACTCGTATAAGCGGGCCTTAAAGGAGGGTGTATTCACTGCAGAAAAGGCAAGCGAGGAAGCTCAAGAGTTTACTGGTTGTCAGGAGTCACGAAAAAATTTAGGGAATGCTAACTTGTGAAATTTGAGAATGAGCATATATAGAACTAAGATAATTACACATGTGGATAAATAATGTGAATCTGCCAATTCGGGAAGAATGAAGGTTGTGCTTTACATCTCTCAACTAACGTAAAAAAGGCATGATACGTTTATGCAAGATTTTTTTTACTTTAGGAAGTAAATGCCTCCTAGAGGGGATGGTAGAAACAGACTGGTTACTTTTCAGGAATATCTAGTATCGAGTATCCTAGCGTAATAGGGCTAATAACATGCAAGAATAAGCAAGACGTCAGTGACTTGTAAATACATAGGTTGATTAAGATATTGCTACTTAACTAAATTAAAAGCAATGTTTAAATGTTTTATTGTTATATGTAATAGTGTATAAATTTTTCCTTATTTCTGTAGTTTAATATTTTAGCACAATTATTTATTTCTCTTTTTTTGCGCATTTAACCTTTTCTTGGCCCTTCTTACTTTGATCACATCTTTGTAAAATAATAAAAGAACATTCACATGGTTCTTTTATATGCATTTTATCAGCCTGACATTCAGAAAAAGCTGGTCTTGGTGCTCTAATCCGTTTACATTTTGGTTTTACATATGGAAAAAGACATTCTGGCGGATCTCTGGCTGGCTTACAACAAGGCATACACAATCTCTTACATTCACCTTTTGTCGCTGAAGTCTGCTTTTGAGAACTACTTTTCTGAAGACAAGGTAAGCCTTTTTGAAAATCGGAATTTTTTTTTTTATCTTTTTCAACTGCTGTATTTGTTGAATAGAATCTAGTACTTAATTTTGGTAAGCCTAATTTCTGTTTTTGTACATCTTTAGTTTTCAAGATTGTATTCATTTTTCCAATAGCATAGATTGACATACATTTTGGATCGTAGCAGCAATCTCTTCTACCATCTTTCATACTGACCTTGGTTACAGCTTCCGCGTAACTTGGATAATGATAATTAATACTTTTACAAGCATTTAAGGAGGTATTCATGCTATCGCAGCTTGGAGGAATATCAATTGGTACGCAACATGGTATGCAAACTTTTAAACATTGTCCAGTCGCTTTTGTCATTTTTAATACTTCACATTTTTCCTTTGGTGGTTTCTTTTTATGACAAGTTACTTCAACTGATTGTTTGATACAAGCATCATCCGTTCTATTAACTGATGTTAAAGCCACACCCCTTTTTTGTAAATATTTTGATGATAATTTATCAGTAAATGGTTTTCCAACACTTACCAAACCTTGAACACCTTTTCTCTTTTGATTTGTTAAATTAGTGAATGTTCTTTTCGGAAGTATTCCATATTTAAATAGATTTGCCCCATGTAATCTTTGAATCATTAGTAGTGGTGCCATTTTCTTTTTTAATTGGTTTCTTAAAGCTCAAGGAAAAATTTTCGTGTAGCTTGCTCATGAACATGTAATACTTGAGTTAATTTAACTTGTATGCACTTCAAAAAAATTGTTTGTTTTTTTTTATACAGCTGACTTTTTAAATTAAAAAAAAAAAAAAATTATATCACTAAATATTAAATATGTTTAATATTATTTACTTAGGTTTCTATCTTTCTTGTAAATTCAATATAACTGAATAACTAACAGCCTTTAAAGAATTTTTAATTAAAATAGTGGCTACTTTGGTATAGCAGCTAAGTAATAATTTTTAAACGTATCAAAAAACATTCCACGAGTTTTGCAGTAATTAATGTTATTAAATTTTAAAATTGTGTACAAACGTCAAAATTATTTATTCTTACTTAGTGAGAAAATTATTGTAATCGTGCAGATTTTAAATTTTGAGATTTTTCACAAAAAGTGTTCGATTTAAATTTTAAAGTAAAATGGTTTTTATAGGAGCATTTTCTCTCTCTCTCTCGTGTGTGTGTGTGAAAGAGAAAAAAGAGTCTTTGAGATGTTGGCTAAGTGGCTCCAAGCTCTAAGAGGTCGTGGGAAGCATCAATCGTATCTACACGAATTTAGTGCTAATTAACAGGGCTTTCTGCTTCTGTGAAAAAGATTAGACCAGTGGACTGCTCAAAAATACTGTAATTTTAAAGTAGAATTATTATGCATAATATTTATATTAAAAATCTTTATTCACACCGTTGTTTGTGCTATTTGTAGAAAGTACATTTATTCTTTTCACAATCTGTATCCTGATCCTACGATAAACATATTGTTGACTATATTACTTCATAATTCACTTTTTTTTATTCTTTGTTTTTGTGGTTTTGAACAAACTTTATTAAATCAAAATACATAATAATGACTCATCATCTGTATTATTCTTAGCAATAAATAATATTAGCAATAATGATTAGGTAGAGCCGAACATTCTGCTATCTTTGTAAATCCTAAACCCTTCCTAAACGAATTTTCTGGATCCACCCACTACCACTGAACTATTAAATCTATTTTTTTTTTTTTTTTAATGATTTAAGGCGCGTCAACATCTATGGTTATTGGCGCCCGGAGAGTTTTTCAGTGCACTGCCGGCCTTTGGACAGTGTTCTCTCGTTACAGACAACACTGTCCATCACCGGAAAGTGAGCTGTAAGAAGCTCCTAGGAAGAGAAAATCTAAGGGTCAGCAGCTGGATTCGAACCCTGGACCTCCGCGTGGGAGACCAGTATGCTAACCTCACAGCTAATCCCTTCCCTTAAATCTAATATTAAAACAAATTTTGGTAATTAAAAAAAACAAACTAAAAAAACATTAAATTTTTTATTGTCTCCTTTTATAGATAGATTCGTTTTATTTTTTCGTTGCTTTCTGCATTCTATTTTTTATGGCATCCTACCTTGTCCTCACCACCTGTAGTGTCGCATTTTGCCGGAGGTATAATACATTCACAGGGTGATTTGCTTTTTAAAATTGCTTGACATTCAGAAAATGATGGTCTGGGCGGTTTTTTCTTCTCACATTTTGGTTTGACATATGGGAAATAACATTCCGGCGGATCTCTGGCAGGTTTACAGCAAGGCATGCATAATTTATCGCAAGTTTTTCTACTTTTCACAATTCTCCTTAGTGCGTTTGGATCACGTTTTAAACAAGGCAATCCGCCACCTTTTTTACAATCGTTATCTTTTTTATTAAATAATGTTGAGGTAAATGTGGAAAATTTTCTTTTTATAATTTGCTGTTGTTTTGATTTTCTTATGAAACCTAAAATATCTCTTTGCTTCTCATAGGTTGTTAATACTTCAGGTACAAGATTGAGCTCTGTACGTGGACAACATTTTTTCCAATAACAACAGTCTGATAACCATTCTTTTTCTATAGGTATTGTATGTAAACTTTCCGCATAGGCTGGATATTTATATTTTTTTCCTTTACAAAAATTTGAAGTAACCATCATCGTACGACAGTTATCTAACGGTGCACTAGGTTTACAACACGGTGAACAGACTTGTAGACAATCTCCTGTAACTTTTGGTACCTCTAGTAAACGGCATACCTTTTTTGGTGGTCTCTTTTTATGACAAGCGTCTGTATTTCCATTTTTGTCACAATCTTCACCAGTTAAACTACTACCTTCGGTCTCTGCTGATAATTTTGATGATATTGTTATCAATCTAATTGCTGGATATTCTAATAAACGATCACCAGTGTTGCAGATTTTTTTAGGTTTCTTCAATAACACATGTCCACTGTTTACTCTAGTACAATTAGTAAATGTTCTTTGAGCCATGAAGATGCTCTTATTAATTCCAATTTTATTCAAAATCTTCATTGTTGGTTTACCGCACACTTGAAGAGTAAATTGTCTCAGTAGTTTTCCATTACTTGCCACCATTATAATTTTTTTTTTTTAATTTATTTGTGTATTTTTTATTGTAATTTGTACATGCATTTAAGTAACAGTTAATGTGTGCATGTTTGTGTGATAGTGTTTACACTTTTTTTATTATTACTATTAAAATTGATTGTAACATTTTGAATCAGCTGAAATATATAAATATTTTTTAATAAAAGTTAAAAAAAGAAGAAAACAGAAAAACAGAAAACGTAGCAACAGTGTAATTTTTTAAATAATAAGAATAAAAATAATTTACAAATTAATGTAACAATTTTGACGTCTTTCTCTAATCTTAGTTCCGTATGATTAATTTTTTTTTTTTTTTTTCTTAGACGGTGAATTAATAAAATGGTTCTAACTTGGAATTCCATCATAAAAGAGTAGACCTACATGTATTTGAATGTGTACATAAATTTTAAAGACAAATCATAAGAACCATTTGGGAAATTAATCGTTCAAAAGTATAAAATCTTTCCAATAATGGTTCTTTCGCCAACGGAATTTCTAATAGAAATACCAAATAAATCAATGAAATTTCGAATACATATTTATAATACATACGCATTTATTATTATGACGATGATGCCGTACTTAATACAAAAATAGTATTTTAGAGGTAACCTAGCCTTCTACCCTATCTCTCTTCCAAAAGTAATTGTGCATTTTCTTGTGAAAATGTTTAAATTAAAAGTTATCAATTTATATATTCAATTATATGAGCAAGCGTGAAAAAAAATCTTAGTCGTTTCAATTTGGCATTATAATACATAATTGCTGCAAAAGGTTATAACGTACGTGTTTCTAGCAGAATTTTGTTGAATTTTTATTTGTAATTTTTTTTTTTTTTTTTAATTTGAGGTACATCAGCATCTGAGGTAATGTTTGCAAATAGTTGACATTTGTTATTTAATTTGAGGTACAACCATGTTGTATTCTTTTTTCTGTCACCCTTTTGAAAAGCTAGTCCCTTATAGCCGTATAGGGTTTACAGCTCTGACATACAAACATGTCGTTTGGTAATCATTGAAAATAGTGATTTAAGTATTCAAATTATATTTCTCAATCTTTTAATTATATTTACCTATATTATTAATGTTATACATAAAACTATAAGTAATAAACATAAATAATAATTATGTAATTCTGCACCAGGTAGATATAAAGAAGTAGTTGTCTAAGACGGCTAGTAAGGAAGGAGTTACTATGGCAGATACTACAGATGAGAACCTGCCAGAACTGGCACATAAGACGCAGATGAAGATAAATAGGTAAAATTAGGAGGTTACCAGATAATTTCAAAATAAAATGATTTAGTTTTATTAAGATAGGAAAATGTAGATATGGTATCCAATTAAGTGTAATTTTTACAGCAATAAATTTGTTCAGTTTGAAAGTGATCTACTGAGTCATTCTTTAAGGCTAACAATTTGTTTAGTGTCTCTTGAAAAATCGACTTTACCATTATAAGTTCAAAATGTATCTAATTAGATGCAAACACGATTCTGTTTGCAGATGCAGCATGATAATGTTGATGAGATACACGCACCACTGATAAAGAATCTCAGTAAGTTCTAGCGATAACTTTCTACGAATTGTTTGATTTATCCTCAAAAGTTTAGTTCCTTCTAACTTCATCTTCCTTCAGGGATGGTAACTATCTCTACTTAAGCAGAAGGTATACAATTGGTTATCTTTAATGGATTTACACTGTAATTGATTAACTTTTTTGTTCTCTTACTGATGATTTCTGTGCTCTATTAAACTGGCGATGGTTACGATTGCGTGATGAATAAATTGTTATTCAGTAGTTCTGAACCTGGATCCAGGAAGGTCCTTCTAGGAGTATGTGACAATATGCAGTTGGAAAATTATTGAAGAAAATACTTTTGCTGAATCATCTCCTAATTTATTTAGATCTGTTAGGATAAAGTTATCATAACTTAAACGTACTTTATACACCGTGCAAAGGTCAGTGAGAAATTTTTTTAACTTATAACAAATTTATCTCAGCTGATAAGTTACGCTTCCATCAACAAAACTATTTTTTTCTGCAACCATGTCGGGAAGTTCTCATTACTCAATTAAAATCAGCTGTGTAATGCCCAACTTCTCACACTAGTGGGGAAAAATTCCCATTAGTGTCACTTTCCGCACTAGTGTGTGGAAAAACTTTATTGTGCTTCCTTGATATAAGAAGTTTTGTTATTAACATAAATATTTTCTGTAAAACTTTAATAAGCTTATTTAACGTAACTAAATAATTAAAAAACGAATATTAAAAAATAAAATAAAAATTGAAAGGAATATAGAAATAAAAATAATACTTTAATAAATAATTAGATATTTTTAATTATAACAGTTAAAAAGGTTATAGTGTTACCTTATAGAAATTTAAAATGGATTCTTGCGATTCCTGTTTAGAAAACACTCCATCAATAAAAGAAACAGCAGAAAATGTAATAAGTAATGTAAACACGTAAGTAATATAAATAATTGTAATATAACAATAAATGTTTATAATAAATAAATTACTTTTTGTAGACTGTGAAAATGAAATTTTTAATTTTTTTAGTTAATAAATCTAATAGTTGCAGAAAAAATATAATATTTAACTCGAATGTAAAGTATTTTCCTCACACTCGGCAATTTGCACTTGCACTCGCCTCGCTTCGCTCGCTCGTGCGTGCAAACCCTGCCTCGCGTGAGGAAAAGTACTACTTTCCACACTTGTTAAATAAATAACTATTAACATTGTTATATACTTTTTCTCTTTAAGATACAAGTTTGTATACAAAAAAAAATACTGTTTGTAAACAATTGCAATTTTAGGTTGTTATGCATGTACTCGTATTTCATTTTAGTGTGTTTTACATTTATAATAATTTCCAAAAAATGTACATTATTCCAATGTTTCAAGTCAAAATACTTTACTAAGTTTTCTTGAGATACTTATAGGTTAATGAACATGTTTATGGTATGCACAGTGTTGTAAGATTGAAGAAGAAGGAGGTGTAAAGGATGGATTCCTGGGAGATAGAAAAAAAAAGGAAGAAAAAAAGATTTACTCGTAAAGACGACTCCTGGATACCCCTATAGTTCTACGTAAAGTACAATGATTCATCCTTCTGAGAAGTGGCTGGTCCTTCTCCTCTTTGGTGAGTCTGGACAGTTAAACTACTACATTCCTTGCAGGTATCACATGTACTAGATACCTTTCCATTAATAATTTTGCTTCAGACATTGTAACTGGCCACTCTAGGCACACATGTGCACTTAATAAATCTATTTCCAGTTGTACTTACTCTTATTTGTAAGAGGAAGTATTGGGATTCTGATAAATTTTCGAAACTTGGATTAATAGTGATGAAAGTAACTTACCACTTAGTATTAATTTAATTGCTAGTAGATCTCTTCAAAAGGAGGTTTAAGTTTGCAGATTTCTTTGAACCAAAAAAAAAAAAAAATTAAAGAATTCTTATAATTCGCTTTTTAGAACTCTGGATTCTTCAAAACATCCAGTTTCGATGAGAACGCAAAATCTTAAATCTGTTCAATTGCAATTTTGCTGTAGACGATCATTACTCAAACATTTAAAAACTTGGGTAACCATAGTATTTTCGATTCAAAGAACTGTCAAGCAGTCCTATTCTCAACCCGTAATTAATTACCTTGCACTCTAAAGAGAGAGAGATATTTCTTCTGAAGTTACAAACCTTAGAAGAACATCTGGATAGCCTCGTGGTGATTATTCACCTATAATTTAAGTAGGGAATTTGCCGTTCTCAGAAATATAGACAGTCTGCATCCGGTGCTCTCTCTACCACTGTCTGTCTATCTCTCAGAATACCCTCTACCTGCACCCCTGATCTTCATAACCTTGGAAAAAATTATACATATGTAAAATAAAATAAAAAAAAATAAGCCTACATAGGAATTCATTCAATTTAGCGAACTTTGTAATGGTATCTCTCGTTTCTTTTATCTAGAACCGTACGTAGTTGAAACAGAAAAAGAATACCACCCTTCTGAGAAGACCACTTAGTTTCACATTTTCAGTTAAAGCAATTGCAACATATTGCGTAGTACGTTCAGGAGTGAATGATTCATTACCATAATTTTATACTAATTTGTTGTTTATTTTTATTTTGCTTTCATAAGTGGTCGCTAATGCTCTTGAGCTTAATTTCTATCATTATTTTGAAACAAAAAATGAATGTACACATGATTGGGTCTAAAGTTAATAGGGAATATTTCTGCCTTTTACCATTTTTTCAACAATGACTGCAATCAGTTTTAATCTAAGGGATTTCCCCTCAGAACGCTCCAAAAAACAAATTTTCCAAAAAGCTAAAAAGGTTAGCTCAAGAAATACAATAATATGAATTTTGGGAGTATAGCCACTGTTCTCTAAATTGATATCATTAGAGATTAGTACATACTAACCTCAGGTAGTGATTGAGCAGTTTAAAATATAGTTGGTAACGCAGTGGTGAATAATTCAGAAATAAGGAAAACGTGCGATAAAGTCTACAATTAAAGTTGTTCAGTTAGTTTTCTTCTTTAGTTAGAAAAACCTTAAGAGAATTCTAGTTAGAGAATGACGTGTTTGTGTCTGTGCCTACCGAGGAGGTTCTTTGCAGGTTAAGAGCTCTAAACAAAGTGTTCGTTGCCGTATAATTATTATACATTAATTTAATTAGTTTACTAATTCAGTTTACTATTTATTTTATTTTACTATTTTTAAAGGAATAATTTTTATATATATATAAGTTTTATTAATACATTTTTAATTTTGAGAAACTGTTAAAATTAGATTGCTTGGCTCAGCGTTTATATATCAATGAATATACCAAAACTCCTGGCACCTTTTAGAAGTATGCTTTAACTACGTGATTGCAGTCAGCTACGTGTACAAACTGTTCCCAAGGAACCTTCAATGTTAGTAGAAAAGACAAGTTTCAGTAATTACCAGAAAGAAATATAATAAAATGCAACACTCAACTTCTGACCTCAATTAGAATTAAACAAATTCTTTAGAATTGCATGACGTACATAATTTAAATTGAATAAAAACCATGTGGTTTTTTTTCGCTAACAAATTTTTATAAATTTACAAAGATAAATCTATGTTAGTATTTTTTTTTTAAACATAGATGTTTCAGTGATCTCAGATGGGATAGTGGTGCGTGTGTTTACAATTACGGATTTTTCCATCTGTTTTGATGATGAGAAAATCTTATAAGAAATAATTGGGTCACAAGTTGTGTCTTGTTTAGTTTTAATTTAATGTTTCTCTCTTTCTCTTTTCTTTGCTTTTAATAAGACTTTATTAATTAGTGAAGTAAATGAAAGCTTGATTTGTAAAGGATTAATTGAAAATCATAACTTAATAAATTAGCTTAAACAGTAATCAAAATAAAATGGGATCATCCTCTTGGAGGAAGCATTGCGATCGCGTCAAATTTCTATTATCGAATGTTTACCTCAAATGTAAGTTTTAGGCCTTCAGAACAGATAAGGGCATTTTAGAAAATAGTCTGGGTGGTTTGAATTTTTTAATTTCTCTTTGTTTTTTTTTAATATATTAAATGCTTAAATTTAGTTTTGAGTTATAACTGGTATTACAAGTTTTTGATCCTTCGTCTATTTTTATAAATTGGTTTTGTGTGTTACCTGTCTGGAAGTAGTATCCAGTTAACAAACAGCCAAAGGAAACGAAGTGGCAGATTTATTGGCCCGGGAAGGCTCTGCGGGACACTTCGTTGGCCCGGAGCCCTGTTTTGGGGTTTCGAAGTGTGTCAAGACTGCGGCCATTAATTTGTGGGTGCAGAGTAGGTCTCAGGAGTGGTGGCTCGCCACCACTGGACAGAGACAGGCGAAGGAGTTCATTAGAGGCTATTCGCCGAGGCTGACTGCAGAAGTAATCCGTCAAGGCCGGGGGGCTATAAGGATAATTGTAGGCTTATTAACTGGCCACTGCAGACTCAGGAAACACATGCATCGCATGGGCCTGGCAGATGATAGCCTTTGTAGGTTCTGCCAGGAAGAAGAGGAAACTGCACTGCACGTGTTGTGTCAGTGTGAGGGGCTTGTATGGCTAAGGATGTTACTTCTCGGGGAGGAAAAACCAAGGCCTGAGAGCTTTACCCAGGAGTCACTCTCCAGAATTAAGAGTCTAATTAAACGGACGGGTCTGGAGGGTGAGCTCTAAAGTCGGGGAGCCACAATAGATCCAAAGGGGTCGCAGTGGCGTAGGCCTTGAGGCCGCCCTAATTTAATCTTAATCTTAATCTTAACAAACAGCCAAACGAAAATGCCATTTTTCTGAATAGTTTTTTAGCTTTCCTATAAAATGGCTCTAATGATTTTCAATGTAGAGTTACTGAACTACACAAAACTATATTTGTTTTTGGAAAATTCATTTTCGTAATTTTTCAAAAAAACTACATATCAAGTAAGAGTTATTTGGAGAAAATAATATTTGGCTAAATGAATTATTATATAATTAGTACTTTATAATAATGTAATGTAAGCTTGGTATATTGTTTTTTTATCATGATGTTGTTTTTTTCCAACTTGAAATCTTTTTGTTTACAGTAAAACTTGATTTTCAATTTTAAGTATTAGGTTTCTTTTTTTTATTTGTTTACGAATATTATCACTTTATCTTACTTCAGTGTCTGTATTTGTAACTATGAAAATGGTAGGACAGTTGTATAAGGGTTGAATGTCAGAAAATGCACAAAAAAGCGTAACGTTGAAAAACACCCAACTTTGACAATTTTTTACTCCTTTTCTATAAAAGATAAAATTCCCAAATTTTCTTTATAATATAGGGCAAATCCTCCTTTATAACTATTTTTTTTTACAACAACCCAGACATAATAGATTTCAAGAAAAAAAATGCTGAAAATGAACAAAAACGGCGTTTTCAAAAAATTGTTCTTTTTGTTACCTTTTTTTTTGTAAAAATCGTAGCGCTTAATCGATTTTTATGAATGAGGTGTAATTGGATTGGTAATTTTATGTTGATGTGCCATTTGGAAGTCTCGACGCTATACATCGTACATCGTATGGGGAAGGAATAAGCTCCTTGTACGAGTATGTAACATACAGGATTTTGAGAGTTTCTCTAACTAATTTGTGTCTTGCTTACCCCCAAAGAATCTAATATAAATACTGTTCAAAACGTTCAATTGTTTGGTAAAGAATTTAGTAACAATAAGTCGTTCGAGCGTTTCGCATAGATGGTATTTGTTTAAAACCTATGAGTCGGTTTTAAAAGAATTTGCTGAATTCAATTTTCCTTCAGTTTATATTTTGTCCTTGAAAAAAGAAATTTAATATGACAATATAAAGATTATACATTAGACAGTATGACGCCTTTCATTTCATTTATTATTGTTTCTCGCTTGAGACAGACACTCTCTCTCTTTCTTTTTTTAGTTCCTGTAAATACATTCCTGAGAGACAGGCTGTCTGACGAAGTGTTTTGTTTACAGTAAATTATCTTGGCTTTGGTAACAATAATTAAATGGTCTCTTTTAACTTGTATTTATATTACAATTTTTTATGGCATTTCCTGGACGATAAAACTTATTTAATTCTTCTCTCCTAAGAATACCTAAAAAGGAATTTTTCTTACATATAACAAAAAGTTGTAGGTCTCGTGTATGTTCAAAGAAAATCGCAAACCATTTTCTAAAAATTGCTTTTTCAGATTCAGGGCCTTCAATAATTCTTTACTTTTATGACGCTACAGCCCAGAAACTTGGTTTCCTTTAATAAAACCTTACTCTCTTGCATCACCATTCGTCGTTGTTGCATGTCTTTTGAAAATCCGTCTCAAGGACCTAAATGTAGCGGGTACCCTAACTCCAGAGTTTAACTGGTGATAATGGTTAATTATTTTCTAAGACTTATTGTCATCGGAAGATCTTCCAAAACTTTTCCTACACTAATGTACAAGGCGCTTGTCATTGTCATTAGCTGATACCTGGATACCAAACCATTTTTGAACCTTTCATAAGTTTGATCATAAGCTATTTTAATATTAATGTATAACTGATGTAAGTTTACGAAATATACTTTCGATCCTTACACTTGAAAAAATATTTTTATCTAATTGGTGAATCTGGTTAGAGAGGGAGTGTATGTATGTATGTATGTAATGAAAGTAAGTGGTTCATTCAAGAAAGAGATAAAGAATATCATATCAATAATGACGATAATTATGGTATCATGAGTTGGCATGCCTGTTATCAGCTTATGTACGTATTGTTTCAGGATATAACCTGCAGCCTTCAATACCTTCAAAAAAGGCCACTGGACATTGAAAGTATAAGATATTGATAATAAGAGTGTGATACCATCCGAAGTTCACTACTGAATGCTTGAGGAATAAAGGTAAGTTGAATAATTTTTGTATCTTATCAACCCTGAGAAGTGATAAATGTGCAATGTTTTAGGTTTAAACAAAAAAATTATTCTTCAAAAACTAGTTTGTTAAAATAAAAACAATGCATTCTTCCGACGAAAAGGTCAGAACTTATGGTGGGATACACCGGGTAGTACAATATATCCATTTGTGACTAACGTCGAATTTGATCCTCAAGGTTAAACATTATAAGATCTGTGACAGTGTAGGTCATTCACCCCAATTTCTATGTTGGATTTGTTCCACTTCCGCTGATTTTGTATTTTTTAATTTTCTCATTGTTGAAATTGGAAGCAATTGGTACATTTTTTGGGGGGGAATTATAAATAGCACTTCAGATTCTGACTCTTGTTAATTTTCTTGTTTTAATTCATACTTTTTCTTGTTCGTATACTTTATAACTTAATTATGTATATATTAATTTCCTGATGCTTCTGATGAGGGGCACGAAATGTAGAGCAGCAATAAAATTTGGCAGTTTTTGACCCTTAAAGTTGAGTAAACTGTGAGATAAGTGGTGTTTTTCGGGAAGGGAGAATAAAATTACAGTCCTAACATCTTATTCACCAGAGGCTTTAATGTATACTATTTGATAAAAAAAGATTGAATAACTCATTATATGAGTGGAAAAATCATTACAATTTTCCCTGCTAATTGTAGTAGTTTATGTTTAAACAAAAGAAGAATGCACTCTTCCACGGGGTCAGAAACCTAAGTGGGAAGCACTATCCCTATACGTGACTAAATGCACGATCCCCAGTATTTTAATAAGAAATAGTACTTCACCCTTTTTAAAAGGAGGACACTGTTCTTATTTTCTTAAAAATTGAGCTTGAGAGATTAGTAAGCAACATATAATTTATTGGAAGCCATGATTGTTTATAAATAATTATAATACTGAGATTTTTTTAAACTGTTTCTAATTACATTTCCACACTGGATGATTAAATTTTTTCTCAGTAAAGTTATTCACTTGGAAACATAAAGCGGAAGTAATTTCTCTACTTAACTTATAAAAGTTAGTGATGTTATAGCTCTCTGGCAGAGAAACAAGTATGTGACCAGTTGGCAAATGCATTCGAAAGTCGTAGTCACATTACTCATAAATTGCATTTAAATGCATCTCTAAGATATTGGTACTATTAATCTTAAGATTTATATTTATTTATTTATTATTAATTATTTGTCACATTACAGCTTATGTGAGGAAAAAATAATTCTGTTGTGAAATCTGACTTTAATCCCTAAAGATTGTTTTGAGATTTTTTAAAATATGAAAAGTTGGAATTATATTTACCTATTGTAACTCCAAATTTGTGGAAATGGATGAAGAAAAAGAAAAAGAAAGATCACGTAGCTGTTATACTTGTACGACTTTTTCTTACTGATTTACACGTTTTGGACCATTTCTAAAAATAAATTCTCCTAACAGATTTCAAAACCAGTGTTTCCATTGAAAATTTAAAATTTGCACGTATACACTACATCTTTTTTTGGTGAAATGGATAAAGTAAAAAGGAAATGCTAAAATTAATTAAGTCGATAGCTCATTATTTCTTAGAGCCGTTTTCTGGAGGAAAAAACAAATTGTATGAACATCTTGTGGAGAATTGAAGGATGGAGTGTTTTGGCACCAGGGAACAGGTTATCCTTATCAGCTGATTCCGTAATATTCCACGGGATTCCTTGGAATGCCTGGATTGTTAGAGTTGGTAGAATGAGAAGCCATGGTTAGTGGCTATTCTGCAGCCATTCCAGCTCTTAATAATGCTTCCTTAGAGAGATCGGGTAGTAGGTTCAAATTTTGATAATTTTTTTTTGGGGGGGGCACATCAACAGCTGAGGTTATTAGCGCCCGG
The DNA here is from genome assembly GCA_000181055.3 of Rhodnius prolixus. Taxonomy (NCBI): domain Eukaryota; kingdom Metazoa; phylum Arthropoda; class Insecta; order Hemiptera; family Reduviidae; genus Rhodnius; species Rhodnius prolixus. The sequence continues at coordinate 62,944 of KQ034325.1, forward strand.
AGCTTTTTTCAGTGCACAGCCGGACTCCGGAAAGTGTTCTCTCGTTACAGACAACACTGTCCATCACCGGGCAGTGAGCTGTAAGAAGCTCCTAGGAAGAGAAAATCTTAGGGTCAGCTGCTGGATTCGAACCCGGGACCTCCGCGTGGGAGTCCAGTATGCTAACCTCATAGCTAATCCCTTCCCTTTTTGATGATAATATTTCTATTCCTATATTTGTTCAATTTGCGGGTTAGGTTATCTTGTTATCAGTGTGTATATTGATGGAGAACTGTGATAAAATGGTAAAAGGTAATCCCTAACAGTCGATTTTTTCTTTTTTCCAGGACTTTGCCGGAGAATCTGAGTGCTTTCATCCTTAAGATGCTGAAGAGTGAGTGGCGGCCTCATCTGACCCTAGTGAAGCCAGCTCTGCACAAAAAAGTGTTGGTAAATGTTAAATGGAAATCGTTAAAATGATGGTTGAATTAGTAAAGCAATCTAGGGATGAAGTCAGGTAACAAGTTGCTTTCCTCTTGTCTCCTGCACCTGACTTTCTTGATGATGCAATTCACTTTCAGTGTTGGGTTACTTCCAGATTCTAATATTTATTTATAATTTCTTATCTGTGAATCCACACCAAAAATAAAATATAACCCTGCGAATTTAAAAATGCCTCCAAAAGTTATATCTTTTTTAAATTTAAGAAAAATATTGAAAACAATTAATGTATTTTAAATATATGGTCACAATTTAATTAAAAAATTTGATACTTTTGCTTGGCTCTGTTCCGGAACATTTTCAGTCTGCAGAAATTCTAATAAATTAAACATTTGAATTGGAATTTAACGGTTGGTTTTGACAATTTGTGTGCGGAAACGAAACAAGATTCTCTTGAATTTGTTTCTAAAGAACTTTTTCTTGAATGGTAATAACATTTAAGTATATTTAAAATATTTTTGTGATACCGTTATACATGTCTTAATTACAAATTATACCACGTTGTGTTCATGTGTATAAATAAGTGTAGGTTACATTGGGTTATGAAGTCAGGTAATGTGTTCTTTCATCTTGCGTTGCCGCACCAGACTTTCTTGATGATGCAATACAGTTTCGGTGTTGGGCTAGCTCCAGCTTCTGTGCTTTATTTATTTATAATCTCTTATTGCCTGTGGATCTATGCTAAAAATAAAATTTAATTTAATTTATCGCTACGAAATTAATGATATCCTCCCATTATTAGTGTTTTTATTTATTTTTTTTATTGGAGCGTTACTTTATGGAGAAACTTTCAAGTTTATAGAGAAGAAAAATTGAGATCAACTGTTTTAATTTTATTAGTTGTAGGTAACAGAACATCTTTTGATCTTCGAGATGGTAAGTGACTTACTAGTTCTGTTACTGACTTCACTCTTACAAATAATTCTGCACGAGTACCTCTGGATGTTGTCAAACACCGTTGCTTACTCCTATAACTTTTGTGGTATACTCATGCTCGTCATTGAGGGCACACAATTCTCTTCTGAAAATGTCCTGAAGTTCCCTGACTTCTGTGAAATGTTTTAGCGTATGGTTTTATATTAATAGGGTATCTTGAATAAGAAACCTAAAGCACAAACTTGGTATTCTGGTTCTTAAGGGTGACATGGGATCCAGTCATGAATAATAATGAAATGTAGTTATGATTCTGTCGATAAATTCTTAATTAGTTTAAAAAGGTCACCATAAGCAATAATTCATTATTATTCAGTTTTAGGCTGACAATATTAATACAGTGTTAGATTTAAACTAAGTCATTCAGCTGGAATTGATGGTTTTGATAGTCTTGACAGATTGTTATCTAATAAAGTGAAAAATAAACATTTATTTTAGTGGAAAGTTAAGTTTTACACGATATAATTTCTTCGTCAATGTTATTACTTTAAATTTATCAAATAGTCATTACTTTAATAAAATTTCTCTTCTTTGTGGATTTTATCATAAAAAATTATGATAAAACTTTTAATTCAAATCGTCGTACGTTCAAAACTAAGTTTGATTTTTCATTTATTTTTTTCGGCACTAAACACATAAGTACTGTTTTAACATTCAATTTAAAAATAGTTCATTGCTTACTAATCGAAGTACAGAAATTTGTATTTAATTTTTTTCCCATAACCTGAATTCATTTCTCAACAAAAGTTCCCCTTTCAACTACCAATATCGTCTTTGGAGGCAAAAATTCCGTTTCACCTGCTTCAACTTTGGATTGGAACGTTTTACCATTTAAGAAAGAGGTGTAAATTAGAAATTGCTTTAGTCAGGGCTGTTGGGATGATGTAAAAAAATGCAAATTTTAAGGATAATATAGGAACTAAGGACAGAGGGCGCTCCCCAGGTTTGTTAAATCCTCTCTAATTTAAACCAGAATTGGCTAGCCCTATTAAGTAATCCCTTTCGCGTTGTAGCTCTTTTTACTTTTTTTAATTAACTAGTGGCGCAAACGTCTGATCTTCCAGAATAAATTCGGATATTATTTTAAATTCTTTGAACATTTTCATTAACTAATACAAGTATTAAACTAATTGTGTCCATCCTAAAAACGTAGCTATTTAAAGGTTCCTCAAAGGAATTGTTTTTACATAAAAACTTAGTTTGGAAAGTTAACACGATCGTAATACTTTCTTTCGCAGGAGCAAGTGGTGGTTTAAACTTAAAATTCTTTTGATTTTTTTTTTTTTATTGTATAATAGATGCCTAAAGGCGCAGCAGCGTCATAGTGCTTTTACAAGAGGGGACTCTATGATGATGAACCTCTTTTTTTCTACCACTCTCTTTCGCTTTAACAAGGCATTTATGAATGGGCTGTAATGACGTCAGAAGTTGTGTGGCGTGATGTAGGCCCGACTAGTGTTCCCCCAATAGGAACATTCCTTTTACTAGCCCACGTGACCCTAGTATCCCGTCTATTGCCTCTTCCACTATGAGTCATACTTAGTGTACCATGTGGCCTCATTAAAAATTCCAGTCCCGAGCAGTTTAGTGTTTTTAGAAGTAAATATTAGGTTTTCAAATCAACACGTTAATATTGCTAACTCTTATTAAAGAAAAATTTTATTAATTCGGATGTTGGGCACAAAGCCTAAAATACTAGGACTTAACTTACTTGATTTCTTTTATAAGAAAAATATGCTAGCACAAAAGTGAAATTTATCAATGAATAACATAGGCTTCTCCGTTTGACGTACTCAATGAAATATTCATTCATTAATGGAAACAAAAATAAAAAGCTTGCTACAAATTAAAAATAAAGGGGGGATAAATATTTGATAAACAAACTTTAGGTTACATAAGTAAAAAATTGAAGAATATAATTTTGGGAATCACTTATCATTTTTGCACCAATTTTATACTTCTTATTTCCTTATTTCGCTTTTTGGTTTACTTTTCTTCTTTCAATCATCCACGTAATTGATTCATCACCATCTTAGGCCATCTGAGATGTAGATCCACTTGTAGATAGGTACCTTCAAGCTATTATCTCCAATAAGTTCTGTTTCCTTTATTTCGAGTATCGATTTTATTGTGTTTCGATCATCCTGTCTAAAGAAAAATGCCTAAAAAAACACATCTCTTATTCTTTATTTTCAGCAAAAGGTTTTAAAAATGTTCTGAAAGGGTTGACAAGATTCTTAGCCGAGATGAAGGCAACTGTAAAGGAGATCTTAGACCTGAAATCAAATTTCTTAGTTCTCTAGATTGGGGGATTGCTTTAACAAACCAGCTTCTCAAAAAACAAACAATTAATGATAAGTGGCAGAAGGGGAGCGTTAAAAGCATGTCAAAATTTCGAAATCGAACCAATAAATATTAATTAATAAGTATTAATTAAAATATAAATGAAATAAGTATTAATTTAATAAGTAATCATTCTAGAACATTCATGGCCTTTATATCTTATTTCTGGATCAATTTACAATATCAGTGTTCCACAATTGATTGAATTGAAACGCAACACATTCTTAACCATATAAAAAGATCGTAAACACGCATTATTATAGCTGATGCAAGAATATGATGGAATGCTCCTTTAAAAATAGTTTGGTCAAGTATTTATGTTAGTCAATAAGGTCATGTGGATTTTTCTTTTATTGAAAACAAAAACATCCGATTCATACGAGGTGTGTTCAAAAAGTAACGGGAATTTTCGTTTTTTGAAAAAAATATTTATTTATTCATCTACATTAATATTGTCGCCTTCAAAGTAGTCCCCTTCGCATACAATACACTTGTGCCAGCGCTTTTTCCAATCCTCGAAACACTTCTGAAACTCGATCTTTGTGATAGCTTTCAGCTCTTTCAGCGATTCGCTTTTAATGACATCTATGCTTGTAAAACGACGGCCATTTAATGTTCTCTTTATGTTTGGAAATAGAAAAAAGTCACATGGAGCCATGTCTGGCGAATATGGAGGCTGGGGCATCGTTAAAGTTTTGTTTTTGGCCAAAAATTCACGAACAAGCAATGAAGTGTGAGCAGGTGCATTATCGTGGTGCAAAATCCATGAATTGTTTTGCCACAAATCCGGGCGTTTTTTTCGGATTGCTTCACGCAAACGGCGTTGAACTTGTAGGTAGTACTCCTTATTGATTGTTTGACCTTGTGGCAAGAATTCATGATGCACTATGCCATTAAAATCGAAGAACACAGTGAGCATAACCTTCACATTCGACCGCACTTGTCGAGCCTTTTTCGGTCTTGGCGATCCAGAATGCCTCCACTGGGACGATTGAGCCTTAGTTTCGACATCATATCCGTAAACCCATGTTTCGTCACCTGTTATAACACGTTTCAGTAGATCCGCATCGTTGTCGACTTCATTGAGTGACTCTTGAGCAACTTCCATTCTCCGCTGTTTTTGTTCGAAATTCAACAATTTTGGAACAAATTTTGCTGCCACACGTTTCATACCCAAAACATCCGAAAAAATTTCATGGCATGAGCCAATTGATATGGCAACATCATCAGCGACTTTTCTGATTGTGATTCGGCGATAGTTCATAACCATTTCTTTCACTTTTTTCACGTTTTCATCGGTTGTTGATGTGCTTGGACGTCCAGGTCGTTCGTCATCTTCAACGTTTTCGCGGCCATCTTGGAAACGCTTATACCACTCGTAAATCCTTGTTTTACTCATAGCAGACTCACCATACGCCTTTATTAACATTTCACACACTTTATTTCATTTTTTACGCAAAATTTAATACAAATTCTTTGATCCATTTTTTTTAACAAACAAAAATCGCCAAGCTCGAAAAACACGTCTAACCTTAACGGCTGCCACTTAAGAAGTAAACAATGAATATTACTGAAAATTTTATCGTACTTCAGGGGCATGTGTACCAACATAATAAAAAAAAAAAATTTACAATCAGACTCTCCAAACCCGCGAAATTTAAAAATTCCCGTTACTTTTTGAACACACCTCGTATGTATATCTATCATTTGTAGGCCACAATTCTATCTCGTAAAACAGTTGGAAAGTCTTTTTATATTATTTTTTTGTTTTGAAACATCAGTTATTCAAGTTTATACTTATGAATGGTTTGTACCCTTTATAAGTTGGGTTTTCGTCTAACTTTTAGCTTTGTAATTTTTAAATTATTAGTTTTATTTAGGCATATAGTACAGATTTGGGCGAGATGTATCTCCCGATTTTATTATTTTATTTTTTAAGTACAGGAAGTGAATTGTAGCCAATATTTGTTTTTATCTGAATTTACTATATTAGTTTAATATAAATAGTTTTATATGAATGATTTCTCGCGTACCCTGTGTGTTAAAACTTCTTTCCTTACATTCTATCTTTCTCTTTTCAGGATATTCTTTCCGCACTTCTCAGAAGCCGTTTTCCAGGAGTCGTTATATTGCCTACAGACCTGGTACTGTTGGTTAGAAGGTAAGTAAATAAAATAGGCGTTGTATAGGATCGAAGCAATAATGAAGCGAGATTGAGTTGAACTAGGCCATATTTCCCCTAGAATAAAGGGCGAACCAATATTACCATTAAGTTGTATTGGTAGAAGTATTTAGGAAACTAGAATGACATAATTATGGAATATTTATCAAGAAAAATGCCTAAACAACATCACGGATTGCTAATATATTAATTCGCTCAACTGCGGCGGTTGCTATAAGTAATAACTGTGGTTGTACTGTCGGCATTAAGAACATGGAAGGTACTGAGGCTGGTATTAAACTGCTGCAATTCGAGAATTCATTTCTGGATGGGCTTAGACACTTATGGTAGTCTTTTACAGCAAGCAGAGGTTGTATCCATTAAATATTGTTTCAATAAAATAATCAGGAGAGGATGGATCCAGAGAAATTGCCTAAGGTGATGATGGACAGAGAGGTGGATGGCCGGAGGAAGAGAGGAAGACCCAAAAGTTGGTGGAGGGACCAGGTGAAGGAGATGATGGCGGGATATGGTCTGACAGAGGAGCAGGCAGAGAATATTGTCGCTTGGAAGAAGACATTTACTCGCGATGGCTGAAGGAAACCACGAGTTGTGGAGAACGCTTTGAAAAAAAAATCAGAAAAGAAAGAATCAAAGCCATTAGCGCCTACAAAGTCAGTTCTAGGCTGGTCTAGGTCTGTGCCAGTCCCTCATTGAGGTTGGGCGGGTTTATTAGATGATTCCAATAAACTTACTCTATCCTAAGAGCCAGGGCATCAGAGACAGTGTTTTTTTTTAACCCCTGGTACCTCAGTATCAATTGAATTGGTGATTTTTATTCTCAGATGAAACCATGTGGCAACCAATTTGAAAAAAACGGTTTACAGGAGCATTGCAGATAGAAATGTAGTATTTTGAGTTCTGCAGTATTTTCGTCTTGACCGTTTTTTTTCTACGGTGCGCAAACTTGATGCGAAGAAACTTTGTTGAACGCCCCAAGTAACGCAAAGGATAGATACGTGGTTATGTACGACCTCATTTGAATTGTAAAAGTGAAAATAATTATTAGAATGGAAGAAATTTTGTCGAAGTTTGTGAGGTTAATAAGGAAACTCCCATTTAATCAGGTGACAGATTCTTTGGGTTATGAAGAAGTTTGTCCAACATATATAATGAATAATTAATGTTCTTTAAAAGTCATTTCATTATAATCAGCTTGAACTTTAAACATCGATAATTTTATTAATATTTATTTTTTAATTCATATTTTTTTTATTAATATGTATATATTTGTTTAAAAGATATTTGAAGAAATGGAACAGAAGTAAAGGAACATTCATTAAAGACTCGTAACAGCGCTAGACAAACTGGATTTCATGTTGGCAACAGACTCAAAAAGTATCTAATGATAAAGATATAGCTCACTACTATACAATCTTGCCAAAAGATTAAAGCAGTTTTATTCAAAAAAGATTTGGCCCAGTGTATACACCACTATACATCTTTAGTAAACAGGTAAATCTTTTGATTAATTTAGGCCAGAATATCTAGAATGTGGTGAAAATATGTATTTTTATAAGAAAGAATTAGACAAAAGCAACAGAGATTAAAGAAACTCGAATGATCACACTCACATTTACTCAGATAAGATGATTTAGTCAAGATTATGATTACTTTATAATACTTTCTCTGTGTCTGCTGATGGATTTCTCCCAAAAACTTAGTGAAAGGAGAGAGACATAAGTATCAAAACGAAAATCAAATTTTCTAAGACTTCGTTTGAAGTATTCTCTCCATTCACAGACTCCTATACCACATAAAAAAGTTTTTTTTCGAGTTCAAAATATGTACTTTCCGATAAAAACCGTATTAACAATTATGAACAAGAACACATCTTGAATGATTAGGTACGTTTTTTTTTTATATATATATAGTGCATCAACTGCAAGGTTAATTTAGATAGCGTACGGATTTTTAGTTATATAATATTATGTTTCACGTCGATAGATATGTTGTTTTTGCAAAGTTCCTGAAGGTACACTTTTTAATCTCAGTTCAATTATCATTTAAGAGCATATATCTTACTTGATTGTTGACAAATATTGCCTAACAATTATTTACACATGTTGTTATTGTTATTATTGTAATTGAACAATCTAAACAATACGTAGATTACTTGGAAATGAAAAGAGAGGGTAACCATTTACGTCAAACCACTCTTATATCTCATTTAAGGGTATACGGGTGAATGGCATTACCATCCGTTTCTATTAAATAACTGACTCATTTATTTTTTATTATTTTTTTTATTTGTTTTGTTGAATAGAATAATGAAGAACAGAACATGTTTTCTGTGTAAATCTATAGCTCATGTTGTCTATTGAAGTTAATTGTTCATAAATAACTTTTAAGGTTTATGAGCCCATTTCGAAGTGTACTTTTACTTTCTCGCAAACAGAGGATTGATGGCTAAAGTCTTGATTTTCGATTGTATGTTTTCACAGAAAATATTTGTGGTATCCCTTGAGTTCGAAGAAACTCCAAAAATGGATTTATCTTCCTCCTCTCTATGTATTAGTTTTTGACCTCCAGAAAAACTAAAAATATGTACCAGAAAATTCTAACTTCATTTTCATGTAGTGCTTTTTGCTTCGTAGCTATTTTGGCCAAATCACCCAGAAGAAAGTTTATTGAAGTATTTTCTCGAAAATAGTTTTCTTGTTTTTGTTTTTTTAACTCGAACATTCACAGATTTATATCAATCAGTGTTATTTAAAACTTCTTTTGGGTCTTTCTTTGTCCAAAATAAATATGTCTGCCTGTCACATTAATTTGAAAAATAATCCAGGGAAAAGGCGTGTTAGAGGGTCTCTGTGGCAGTTAGTGTGTCAAGTTCTCTAATAAGTAAATATTTATTATAATGGAAATGCATTAAAGTCAACTAAAATTTAGTAAAACTTTTGTGTGAACGTTCACAAGACTTGAATGCAGTAATCAAAATATTAACCTAAACAATGTATTGAAACTTCAATTTCAAAATATATTTAACTCAAACTTCCGTTGCCCACTTTGAAAAAACCGTACATTACAAAACCACAATGAAAGAGATGTTTCAGTAAATTGTGAAATAGATTTATTGCAGTTCCACTCCATTAGTGAAATCTGTGAGTATTTTTCATCTCAATGGGTTAGAGAAATCCAACATTTTAATAAATTTATTAAACCTAAGATTGTGGAATGGTGATAGATTCTTTCGCTTTCGGCACTGGTTATGATGTTACCATTGAGAGATTAGTCAAGATACACATTAATAAGAGAAGAAGATTTGGCGAGTGAAAGGATTAAAGTTGGATAAGATATCATCCCTGCAATGTGGGCCCATCCAACTTAGTAGAAACAGGCTTCTACTAATATCTAGTTCTTCAAGGGAGCATGTTTTAAATAGAATTGTAGAAGTAACTTTATCAAAATCTGCGATCTGATTCAAAATAGGTTTTAAATAATATAAATGATTTTATAATTGTTGAATTTGCATTTGTTGAGATAAAAAGAATTTAGATAGTATGCATAATAAAATTCTTCAATGAAATTAATAGTTGATAAATTAATGAAAGAAAATTATAAAATATGAATGGATTCATAATCTTTAAATCTTTCAGATATTGATATATCATTTTTAATCTCGAAAAATATTATTAATTTGAAATTATTCTAATAAAAATACTTTTTTATTAAAGAAAATTTGTAAGATATTATTGATCAGGCGTCTATATTTATTGCTGATCAATCTATTGACATCGATTTGAACTTTCTTATATTATCTTGGAAATATTTTAATGCATTTGAAACTATATTTTCCTATGAATGCATAGATAATATTATATTAGCTTTCTTTCTTTTATTTCGACAGTTATGGTATTATAATACTGGTTTCCTAAGAATGAATTCAAGATATTTTAGTCTTTAGTGGTGCACTGATACTGTTTCATTTTTAATGAAAAATTCCGTCTTAGGTTATCCTTTGCCTTAGAGTTTTTTTGAATAGAATATGTAAGTGGTTCTGAAATTTATATGTTACATTTACTGAGACATTGCTTTAAAGTTAAAAGTGATCTAATGATTGTCGTTTGCGACATTGAATAGGGCGAGAAATAGTGAACTAGTTGAGGTAGTCATAAACGTTACAATAGGTAGCTTATACTCAAATTGTACCAATCGTACAATTATATAATCTTTCCTGGTTTGTTGTTAATTCTGATCAAGAAATAAGTATTATGTCGATTATTATAGCAATGTAAAGTGGATTGGGGTAATCTTGCCTCTCTTTAAGATTTTAGACTTCTCGCCGTTAAGGGACCTCCAAACTGTGAAGAACTAGACTTTCAGTGTCTAGTTAGTTTAATATCTTCTTCTATTCTGATCTTCACCATTGACCAATTCGTATTGGCACGTTGCTTTCAAGGATCATCAAGTTGAGATTACCCTCTTTATTTGCACAACAGCTCAATTTTATCCTATTTTAACCTCAGTCTTCCCTCTCTCATATACGTATATCTCTCTAATTCATGTTTCCAGTTTCAGATAGTAAAAAAAAAAACAAGTTTCGAATTGTTTGAAACATGGTTATTCAATTTCTGTAGCATTCGCAATTGTTTTTGCATTTGGGTACAAAAATATGTTGACGCGTAGTACAGTAGTCCCAAAAAATAAAAAAATAATATTTCTGGTGAAAACCTAAATTATAATTTTGACACGATTATTGTACATCATCTTACCTAATATCTAGCATGGGGACAGAAAGTATTTTTATTCCAAATTCTTTATTAAGTAAAACATCTTGTTTTATAATCATTCTTTTTTCGCCTTGTTCAAGGACCGTCAGTGAGTTGAAGTATAAGTTGATTTGCATATACCGTTTTCATGTTCGAAGAGACCCAAAACAAATGGATCATCTATTTGGGCCATCCTGTAATGTATCTACGAATGATAAAGATTTAGAAAGAAAACCCCTGTGTGGGTAGAGCAGGGAAAAAAGTTGAAGTGATCAAGATATCCTCCAGCTTTGACCTTCAGAAGTCAATCATGATTTCTTAAGGCCATGTTTTCCTTATGTGGCAATTAATATTGATATAATTCCAACGTGCTTGTATATTCCATGATGACTAATCAAATGTTACTTCTTTAAAATTTTATTTTCCCAAAAGATGCTTCTTCCAATAGAAAAAAATAAATAAAATAAAAAATACATCTTTTAGTTCTGTGGGAACGTAAACTATTTGGAATCTAATTTTATGATTAGAAGACGCACAGAGATCATCACCTGATGATGATGGGTTAGCATTTTTTCCTCTTGGTGATTCATCAGATTTATTTTTCTGAGAAAATTGATTTGGTTGTTTTTGCCTTGAAACGCGCAGTTAAGAACTGGTGATTATTGAACTTCTGTATAAATATATGTTTTTATGTTCATCTAACTATCAAATAATTAACTATTGTTGCAAGCCATTCAGAGAAATGTTTATTTCTTCAATAATATACAACTAATTGAATTTTGTAACACTTTAGATATAGCTCTGTATTTTAATCTATAGAAGCTGTTTTTTTCATATTGTACGCACTTTTTTCAAACATTTTGCAATCTGTGGGTGATTTAATTTTGCACAACTTAAAGAAAAAAAGAAGCTTGTGGATGTAAAATGATTTGTTGGCTGATCTAAGCTACTTTCATTCCCTAATATTAATCTGTGACCTTTTTTTTAAAAAGGATAATACGCGCTATAAGTTTTTTTTTTTTTGGATGTTGAAGCAAAGTCAACAACATTAATTATTTTATCATACAGAATGTTTTCTTTTAATATTTTTAAAATCAACTAAGGATAATTTTTATTCACACCATTTTTGTAGAACGCAGTAAACAGTGAAAACAACATAAATGTTGTGGGAACGAATCCATCTCTACGAATTATTTATTTATCGTCTTTATAATCGTCTTCTCTTAGATGGTGCAATACCCTATACATGCCACCTCTAGAAGAACCTAGACATCCCAAAGGATATGCAAGCCTGGTTCCTCAATGGCAGCTTAAACTTTTACTATCGCAAAACAAAAGTAGAACCTGCATAGGTTTTTAGATAGCTTTTCACCTTCAATACGAGAATATATGTTGAGACGTTTAAGCAACTCTAAAATTTAAATATATGAATATATAGTTTTCGTGACCGCAAATTATTAAACTTAGAATGGAAGATTTTGATTCGGCCGATTTGACCGATTCCTCGCAAATCTTCCATCCTAAATTTAAATATATGTTTAATATAATATATGTTTAATATAATATATGTTTAATATAATATATGTTTAATATAATATATGTTTAATATAATATATGTTTCATATAATATATGTTTAATATAATATATGTTTAATATAATATATGTTTAATATAATATATGTTTAATATAATATATGTTTAATATAATATATGTTTAATATAATATATGTTTAATATAATATACGTTTAATATAATATATGTTTAATATAATATATGTTTAATATAATATATGTTTAATATAATATATGTTTAATATAATATATGTTTAATATAATATATGTTTAATATAATATATATTTAATATAATATATGTTTAATATAATATATGTTTAATATAATATATGTTTAATATAATATATGTTTAATATAATATATGTTTAATAAGCAAAACAGAGTTTAATGTTGGAAATTTTTTCAGTGATGGTCGTGCTTGGATTCCAATTAGACCTTCCTAATAAGATTTACAGTTCTCACGATGTCTTTGCCCCTACGATAAAGAAGTAGTAAGAACAGTAAGAACAAGGAGGTTACTCAGAAGTTCCAATTTAGTTGAAATACCTGATACGTTTTATAAGGTATGGTAATTTTTGTTTTGTTTTTTCACCATTTTATTGATGATATTTGTAGAAGTCAATAAAAGTTTAGTTTATGTTGATGTTTCGACATTGAAAAAAATATTAATGCTATTGGGGTTGGTCAAATTCTTCAAAGTCTGCCCACTATTGCTAAGACTGTTGGTGCGTCTTCGTTGCTATACTATTCGGATGAAAATACCCTGATTTCACCAGCAAATTAGTTCATATTTATGAAAAAAAAAGTTCAAATAATTACATGCAAAACTTTCGCTCTAAACAAGTTTGCTTTGCATCCAATCAATAGCACCCAACCGTTAAATAGTTACAGTGTTAGCTGCCAAAGTAAAAAGTGAAAATATAGTTGGCAAAATTTTAAACTTCTTTAAATGAAGTGTCTAGATGTTATTTTTATAAAGATTATAAATCTACGATGAATGTCTAGACTACTAAGCTGGCCAGACTGCCTGACGACAGATTGCGTATTTGGCCCATTTCCATTTTTGTAATTTTAAAATATAAACCGCGAAAATAAATTTATCAAAAAAGTGTTTAATTTTAGTTATTATTTAAACCTGTCTAGAATTTTTTTTAATTAATTATTTTTTATTGCAAATGACACGTTTATTATAAAGAGAAATAATATGATTGGAAATAATCAAAATTATTAAGAATTTGTTTGATCCATTTTCAATTTTTTTTATTTAATTTATTTTTAAATAAACCAATGATTCAGAAATGAAAATAATAATTATTTGTTTATTTTAAAGCAACAAAAATTTGTTTTTTTTTCAGTTTCACTTTTTTTTTTACTTTTAAATAACTGTGAAGGACTTGAACAAACAAAATCTGGCAACTTTACAGCTCTTTTTTTTTTAGTGCAAATGTATTGAATTGTTTAAAAATTCACCATACTTTTTATGATTATTGCATTTTTTAAAAATTAATTCCTTATTAAAAATTATTTTCTTTTCTTAATGATTTTTATAAAAATATAAAAGATAATTATTTTGTGAGTGGGTTGTAGTTAAGAATTTGTAAATAGGAGCAGCACTGTACAGCGCTTCTTAATAATTATTTGGAATTTACAGCTGGAGATCTAAAAAAAACTAGTCGAAAGAAATATCAGAAATGATTCAATAAAGATTTGATTGATTTAGTCATTCACAATATTGCAAAGATTAATTAATCTGTATTAATGTTAATTAACTAGAAGAAAAAAAAACTTAAGTGCTTCTCTGGGACCACGAGTTTTTTAATCCTGTAGTAGTACAAAATTGTGGAAATGAATTTGTGATAGTACAAAATACATTCCAAAGAATCATCTAATGTATTTTCAGAAGCTTCAGGAATTTTCTAACTTATGCCTTATGCTTGGAAAGATTAAATTAATTTTGTTCGTTTTAGGCTATTGGTTTTCTGAATCATACTGAAAATAACGAACACATTAATTGATTACTTAATTTTTGCAATATTTTCTATTAGTAATTCTCATTATGTTATAGATAACGAAGGGATAATTGGTTTCCTTATTACTGAGTTTTTATCTGTCCAATAACAATTTTTAATAATTTTATTTGTTCGTTGAATTTATATTTCAACATGTTGCCCAGTTGGTAAGTTGAAGAGAAGCAGTGATTTATATTTATTTCTTGAACGTTGAGGTTATTGGTAAATGTCACTCGATTTGGCTCATCGTTTAAATATTTCTAAATAGAACAATTCTAAAATTGCTCTTTCTAAGAAAATATTATATATTTATACTACTTATTATTAATAGTTATTTTCAGTAAAGAAAATTCATGTTATTAATAAGTCTCATAAAAGTTATGAAGTTTAAAATTTTATTTTAAAATATCGTTGTTAAAAAGCCAGATCTTAGAATATAAATTGCTTTCGTTTTATAGCAATAAAATTTATTAAGATGTAGACTTAGATTTCTAAATTTTGTGAATTAATTCTGTTTGAGGCATTCAACACTTAAACTGACACCCCTAACATTTATATATACACAATATACGTAGGTAGAAATACTTGAATAATGTGTGCAACTGATTGGGTTTAGCGAAGCCGCAGGTAAACACGATTTTACCATTATGCATAAAACACTGATGAATTATGGAGTCATAATAGAGTTTTTAGATCGAGTGATTTTAGCTTAAAGCCACTCTTTTTATAATCTTCATTCTCATAACATCCTTATTAATTAAAACTGTCCGGTAGGACAGTTGTATAAGGATTGATCGTCAAAAAGTGCACGAAAAAGCGTAACGTTAAAAAACACCCAACTTTGACAATTTTTTTCTCTTTTTCTATAAAAGATAAAATTCCCAAATTTTCTTTAAAATATAGGGCAAACCCTCCTTTATAACTGTAATTTTTTTGCAACCCCCCAGACCTAATAGATTTTGAGAAAAAAGTTGCCGAAAATGAGCAAAAACGGCATTTTCAGAAATTGTTGTTGTTGTTCTTCTTCTTCTTCTTGTTGTTGTTGTTACCTTTTTTGTAAACTACGTAGCGCCTAAACGCGAGAACCGATTTTCATGAATGAGGTGACATTCAATTCGGAATTTTATGTAGATGTGCCTTTTGGGGGTCTCGACGCTGTACACCGAATTAGAGAGGAGTTAGCCCCCTTAATGTAAGGCCCCCTTCAAAATTATTATTACTAATTACTCTGTAAATCATAGCCCGATTTTGATAAAATTTGGTAGGATGATAGAGTTAGGGCTCCCCTACGTAACATTAAAGCGGCGATCTGCTCTTACACTAGTTACGGGGAAGTATAGCAATCGTTTCAAATTATCGACAAGTGAACTGATTTTCATGAATGAAGTGTCATTCGAATCGAAATTTTGTACAGATTTGCACTTTAAAAGTCTCGTCGCTACGCCTCATATGGAGGGGAGTTCGCCCCACCCAAGTAAGGCCGTTTCTAAAACTATTATTACCAATATTTCTATAACGCTTTGTCCGATTTTGATAAAATTTAGCACGAAGAAGTGATTAAAGCTCCTCTACATGGCTGTGAAGTGCCATCATGCTCTTACACCTACTAAGAGGAAGTACTGAAATCGTTAAAATTATCATTGGGTGAACCTATTTACATTAATGAATTGTCGTTCGATTCAAAATCTTTGCCTCTTTGCCTTTTAGGGAGAAGTACTGTAATCGCCCGTTTATTTTTCTTACTCCTCTTAAAAGGAAGGTCTGAAATCGCAGTTTAAATTTGCTTTTTACGTACAAATACCTTCCTATTTTATATAAAAAGGCTTTCTCAAAAAAATTGTTATTGAGGATGGTTTGGGGACCGCAACTATAATCATTCTTTAAAAAGATCTCTCCAGTGGTAGTTACGGTTCCTACTTAACACCTTATCAGGTTATAATGTTAGAATTGCTTATTCCAAATTTAAAAAAAACAGTAAAGCAGATATGTAACTTAGCAAAATAGACAAAAATGAAAATCTATCCAAAAGGTACAAAAATCTCCTTAACAAAAACTTACAGTTTAAAAAGTTAAGTATAAGGGTTGATTAAACGCCAAAAGGTACACAAATCAGCAAGTACCCAACATTTCATTCAAGCTTAGTTGATATAATTTAAGTAATTTTGCTGCATTAACTTTTCCTTCACATTTTTTAGAATTTATTAGATGTCACAGAACCTTATGCTGGCCATTTTCATCTACAAAAAATTTGTTGAAGTAGCACTGTAGATTGAC
>KQ034325.1:79858-94777 GCA_000181055.3 Rhodnius prolixus
TTCATAATAATAGGTAATAATTATTGGCTTATAGAAAATATATAGTTTCTTCAATCACACTCTCAAGTAGCTGTCTTCTCACAATGTTATAATATGTTATGTAATATAAAATAAATAAGTATTGCATACTTTTAGGACAGATATTATTCCAGTATTTTACGGTAAGTAAAATTAAATTACAATTGAGAAATGAATAATTGTTGAATAATCTACTTGTTATTAACTGTGTGTTATTTGTGCTCACGAATATTTCGGTTAGACGAATTCAAGTCTGAAATATTGTTTTAAATCCTCCGTGATTCAAATTTAAACAGTAGCCGACTCTAACTTTGTCTTTTTCTACTTTAACATGCATGTATAAGATGTGACAACTTCAGAATAAAGGGCATATTAAAGATAAATCAGAAGAATAATAATTATTTGGAATAGAGTTAAAATAAAGTACCTATTTAAAAACGAAGATATAATATACATTTTATCATAATTATAACCAAATAATATTATGAACGAACTGGCCAGCATAAGGGTCTGTGACATCTAATAAATTCTAAAAAATGTGAAGGAAAAGTTAATGCAGCAAAATTACTTAAATTATATCAACTAAGCTTGAATGAAATGTTGGGTACTTGCTGATTTGTGTACCTTTTGGCGTTTAATCAACCCTTATACTTAACTTTTTAAACTGTAAGTTTTTGTTAAGGAGTCTTTAAGCTAAGAAATGATCTGCCCGAAGTTTTTCTTCAAAAAAGATCTTTGAAACCCTCATTATAGAGATTAGTTAAGTCCTAAATATTACATTTACAAACATGCATTTTATTTTATTTATTGAATGTTTCTAATTAGAATTTAAACTGTACTCAACTTGAGAGAACTATTTTCACTAGACTTGCAAAAAATTATCTCATCATAATCTCTTTTCTTTGGATAAAAATTAACAACTCTAGAATTTTCGGTTATTTTTTCTGCTTTCTTATCACAATAATCATTACATTTATGTTACATCTTTCTTTTAGGAGAATAATGCAGAAGTTTCCGTGTTTGTGAAGAAAGACATGTACCTAATAATTATGTTGGAACGATGCAATAGAATCTGGAAGTAATAGAAGATCAGCCATAAGGAAAGTGGCGGTTCAAGATTATTTGCCTGATAAGACTGAAGACCTCATTAAATTTGCTGTATGATTATCCAAAGATTTTCATGGATCATTCCTTCAAATGAGCTAATAGACTGTAAGTTAAAGGTAGCAAGAAGTTGGATTAAGTTTAACCGTGAGAGAGCAATAATAAAGAAGTCTTAACCTTAGATCCGTCCCAATCATGCTGCTAGTCACTTGATGAATAAAAAAGGATTCGCATCCTTCTTCTTGCAAGAAAAACACTTTTTCATTGTTATGCTGTTCTGAAGTCACACTGTCATACAGTACTGCGATGTAAGGGAAGTTCAGGATAAAAAATAAATCTCCTTAACCAACTTACCTTTAAATCGATCTCAAAATGTAATCAAGTTCACTAAATACATTTTACATCACGTTTTGAGATGTTTTATTAAGGTATTACTATCAAAACAAATAAGAAAATGTTTTTCCTTCCTTAAAAGTCTTGTTCGATTATTCGATAGAATTGCTATTCTGCTTTTCTCGTAGAAGGGAAATAAGTTAAAGATAAACAGTTACAGTTTCTAAGACACTATATTTTTTATATATGTATTTACATACATACTGAAATGATCACAGGCGAAACAACAGTTATGCACATTCCCTTAATAATACAAAACAAATTAATACTTTCTAAAATTCGAAGTAAGTCCATAAATAAATTTTTATTTCAGCATTTTCAAACAATCAACACTTTAATTATGAATAAATAAATAATCAGAACAATTCACTCTTTAAAATTTCTGCTGTAAAATTAAATCTCTAAAAAAAATCTCTAAATTCTCTTTTGTAGTGATAATTTTATGAATTCACTTTTATTTATTCAATTTAATTTATTATTATTATTGATAACTTTGAAGTTTAAAATTTAAAATTACAAAATTAGATAAAAGTGAGCTTATCATTTAAGATCAAATTTTCTCGAATATTGATTTCTCTGTTCGTTTTTGGAAACAATTTTGTTTGACATTGGCACATCATTTTAATGAGAGTCATTTTTAGAGATTAGTACATTTTGTTTGAACATTTTTAAATCAGTTAATACAGTTAATATATTTATTTTATTTCTTTATTTATACTCAAATTAATTTTATTTTCAAAATATTTACAATTAATAAAAATAGAATTACTAGATTCTGCTGCGTAGAGATCACATTTATAATTCATTATTCTAAAATATTTTCCATTATTACATTATAAATAATACATGGATTATAAACTAAGGGATTCGTTCATGTTTAAATTTAAATTAATAAACTAATTTAATATAACAACAAAATGTCAATAATATATGTCCATCGTCTAATTTAAGATTTTCTAAATTTTATTTACAAAACCCGGTTAATACCAAATTATTTATCGACTTTTTATCTTAAAAGTGAGCTTAATTTTCTATTTTATAAACTTATATTATTTTAATTTCACTTTTACAGAACCAGTGTATGCTTGAATTTTCAGCTTACTTTTTATTTTATTTTTTAATGTTTCACAGTGAAGGTCAATGTAAATCTAAGACGTGATCCAAAGGGGGTAATTGTTACTATGGAAACGGAACTAAACTATCTTTCTATTCAAATTTGGCCGAAGTCAAGAAAAAAACTACCTTTACTTTGCATTTTACGTATATTTATATAAGGTATTGAAACGTTTCGCGGCTTTGTATTTCTAAAAGAAAAAGTCCACGCAGCAAAAAATGTTAAAAGGTACATTCAAAATATTTGTAAACATAATATTGTTAAAACCGAGTATTGACAACAAATGACTGGGCCTTTAGACCCCCTTTTTTTTCTCGAAAATGTTTTTTTTTGGAACCTAAAGTGTATGTATATAGTTAGTTAGGTAGGGACGGGATACACATCTGACTCAATCACTTGCTTTGCATTTGATTAAAGCGTAATGGGTGATTTAGAAGTAAATTCTTCAATGAAAAAAGTAAGATATTTTACCAGACGAATTTTATTTCAAGCTATCTTGTCGTTTTAGCATAATCTGGTTCAAGTTGAATCAAGTGAAGCCTTGAAAAATATATAATTCAATAATTTTATCTAAAATTACTTACACAAAAAAAAAAAACTTGTACTCATTTTCAAGGTAAAAACTGATGCGTAAGGTAGACATTAGTACTCGTATCTTTCTAATAATAATTGGTGAATTATACACAGCCCGCGGTAAATTATTAAATAATAGTGATAATTAAAAATAATTAAAACTATAAATATTCAACAAATTTAAACATAAAATGTGTTCAAAAAATATGTTGTAATTTCATTTTTTTTTTAAATTTACATAAAAAATAACATTCTTTTTTAGCGGTTCCTTACCAAGGTTATGTATAAAGACCTAAAACAAAATAATTTAAAATACTTTTGGAGCTGTCCACGCTAATTTTGGATCCCTCATATTTACAATTTGTATACTTTCTTTGGCCATTTTGTCTTTATTTCCTTCTACACTATGCTGAATGCTGTAGAATATGTAGATTAAAGCGCCTGAAAACAAATATCAGTTAGGCATAACTTGTAAAAAGTAATCAACTTCTTTCTTTACATGACGGTTGAAAGGAAGAAGAATGCAAATAAAGACTAAGAGATAAGACTCAAAAATGATGAGATTTTCCCATTTGGGATGTAAGTATTTACTACGAAACAACACGAAGTACTTGATTCCTCAAATTAATAAATAAAAATTCACTAATTTAATATAATATCTCTTAATATAATTTGACAATGAACTCTTATTTTGTGTCGTCCTAGTTCATTCCCAAATGTTCAAGATCAGCGTAGTGATTGCAGCCACAGCTTCATTCGTGCAGTTTTGATTTAGACAAATATTTCATGAAGTGCCTCCTCCAAACACTCTGTAGGATCTGGTTTGCTACCATTAATGGTTGCGGATTCTTTTAAGTTATGCTGATCACATTATTCTCTCTAATAAGGAGATAATGTACTGAGTGGTTTTTTTCTTAACACGGACAATAAAATACCTTTTAATGAAACCTCTATGTGATGATACGTGTTAGTTACATTATTTTACAAAGTATATTTAGTAATGTATTAGATTTAGACCACCTGAAGACCAAAAATTCAAACATTTATTTAGGTTCATAAAAATTTCCAGGTAACCATGTATACTTTGTAGTTCCTTCTGGCATAAGAGTGTCACATAGATTTAATTTAGTTAATACCCCCGCTTTGATCGCGTCTTTTTTTACGGCAAATAAATGGCGTTCATTTAAACGCTGAAGCTTTTTCCTCTATTTCATTATCAGTTAGGACGATTATAATACCTTATAGCTCTCCAACCCTAAGGAACTCGTGCAAGAACACCAATATCAAGCGAAATTTTAAAACAATAGTAAAGAAAGATATCTGAATGGTTGGTTCATTTGATTCCCAAGCGGAGATCTCAGGTTCGGGTCCTAAGATTTTCTCTTCCTAGGAACCATTACGGTCCGGTGATAGGTAACGAAAAAACAGTTGCCCTTCCAACCCCCCCTCCCCCAAAAAAAACCTCCTCTTAAAGAGTTTTTTTAAAATGTTATTTTGGATAATTTGTTTAAACTTCCATAAGTTTATTTTATTGTTAAATTACTTACCAATAATCAACCAGACAGCAAATCTTATCCATGTTTGAAAATCTAATTTCATCATCAGATATACATTTACAAATATGCTTACTGCAGGTAATGCTGGTAGCAAAGGAACCTGAAATTAAAATGATGTTTAATAGTTGTTTAAAAATTTAAATTACATTAATTGATCGGCTTAATGTGGAATTTACATGTTTTTTTTTTTTTCTTCTTTTTAGATTGAAAGATATTAACTTACTTTGAAAAATACCGGAGGCTGATCTTGTGGTTGTAAAGCAATAACAATTACTGGAAGACAAGTGAGTACTAAAAATAATATTAGTACATACAAAGGCCAAGTTGTGTCAGTCCCAAATGTATCCTCGAAGTTAACAATCCATATTGTTGTAATTATGGTACAGGCAACTGTAACAAAGAAGATTCTGTAGTTAAATTTTGTAGAAGAATTTTGAAGTAGTTATAAAAACTGTCTGGTAGAACAGTTGTATAAGGATTGATCGTCAAAATGTGCACGAAAAAGCGTAACGTTCAAAAACACCCAACTTTGACAATTTTTTTCTCTTTATCATTAAAAGATGACATTCCAAAATTTTCTTTAAAATATAGAACAAATCCTCCTTTATAACTTATTTTTGGTAACAAATTTAAAATTAATTTTAAAATATTAGTAATCAGTGTTAGTAAAATAATTAGATCCTGATTCGGTAAAAAATTATCAGCCCTGAAGGGTAACAAAATATTTACTTGCGGAAAAGAAGCAAACTTACCAAAAACGGTCGTAGCTCCTTCAGCAATAGAAGTAGTCGATTTATCGGGTAGTAGGGCTCTATTAAAATTGATGAGACGTCCGAAATATTGTCCACAGGTACAAGTTTCTTCTTTTAAAGTTCTTGGCTCGTACATTGCTGGTTTCGGATCACGGTATCTATTTAAAATAAAAGAGGAGGCTGAATAATTATTATCTATTTGGAAAGAATGTAATGTGATTGAAAAAAAAAGAAGTTTGATAAAGATTAAAGTTTGAATTAAAAAAAAAAAACTTACCTAAGCAATAATACACAAAGTGCAACAATTGTATACGCCAACAATGTTCCTATTGACATCATATTTATCAGTTGTTCAAGATTGAATAATGCAGCCATTATACCTAAATTGCAAAGCAGTTAATTGTTAAAATTTAGTTCTAAACAATATTAAAATGTTTTCTTTCTTTTATGATTGTATTAGCATCTTTAATTAACATAAATAACTATATAAATTGAAGTACGCATTTGCGTTAACCAGCGTTATGATTATTCTTAGATAATAATTAAAAAAAAAATCAATAAACTTCAACTTATCTAAACAATGAAACACCGTTTCTTAATAATTCAGATTTAAGATGCAAATTATTCTAATTACATGGAAGCATTCATGCACTTAAGAAGTAATAATTTATGTTATTCTATTCTTGCGCATGCAGTTAATAAAAAAGCCTTGTTGACCAAAAACATAGCAACCAACATGCTAACGATGAGCGAACGAATAAAATGCAAATTTACAAGTTGTAATAGTTGAATTGGTACAAGAAGTATTTATTTTCTTTTAAGTTCGAAATTATCGTAACTTCTAGCATCCTTCAGGAACCTGAAGAAGAGAATGTTTTAAAGCTTTGGAAGATGAAAGGATACCTTCCTTTTTTTCTTCAGTAACTTTGCTAAAAAAAGCAAAGAAAGTACAAACTACAATTGTAACCTCCAACCAACTATTGCAGTTTGTTTTGTAACAACAGCCTGTTATCCAATTTATTCATCAGTAAAGAAAAGTAACTTTACTGAAAATAGCTGTACTTTGTGGACCCTTTCAATCATAAAAACTTGTAACAAAGGTCTACCTTACAATTTATTCATCAAATTCAGCATATTTTGAATTTTCATTATCACACCAAATAGATATAATTCTATTCAAATAAGATTGATAAAAGTTAAGGAAACTAAATATCTTTTAATCCTATTAGATTATTTGTTTTAAAATTACACTTAAATGTTAATACTGGACAACATTGATGAATTAATAAAATTAACTAATGTTAATTAGAATGTGATTTATACTGTCTAGCTATATTAATTTGAAAACAAAAAACAAATTATAAGTATTTAATGTACCGTTTTACTATGAGCTGTAATGACCAGTATGCTTTTAAGGATATTAGCTTGACATTTACAACATTAACGTACTAGCGTAGGTCCTACATAAGCAGTAGATGTGTGCCCCTGCCTATGCATTCAGGATACCTGTTTGCAAGCCTAAGCAATATCTCTAACCACTCATGGAATGGCTAATAATGCGGTCGACAACACAACTACAAACAAAGACTACTGGACAAACAAGGAGTCACAAAGATCTAGTATTGATTTTTTTTGGCTCTTCACACTTGTAACTAAAAGCAGTATTATGAAAAATGAAGAACAATTACTTATTTCTCATTTCTAGTAATTGCTAAAAGCCCTAGCAGTGTACGCGCGAGTTTATATCATTATCAACATTGTAATAAGATGAAATTTAGATTAAATGTTCGATATTGTATTTAACGGAAATGCCTCTTTTGACTTCCTATCATGTATGTAAACTCTGTTACACAAAAACAAATAATCGCAGGAGCTCAAACTCCAATGTACAATTCTAATGTAACGTATGGTTCAATCATTTATACGATGTTTATGGTAAAATATGATAATTTCTAGAAAAGCGATTTTTTTAAAAACTTAATTATAATTTTTTATTTTAATTTTCCTTGTTTGTCTCGTCAACTAGTTGAACTAAACAAATTGTGTATTAAAAACTCAGGAAATGACTTCGTGAAAATTGAATTTAGGAGGTTTTCCACTCTTTCCTACGAATTCGACGGTTTTCCCTTCACTATTTTGGAAACGAAACTTATTTTGCTAAGTTTTTGATTTGGCTGAAAATCCGAAGAATTATTTTTACTTATTAAAAAAAATGAGAACAAAGTTATGTGCGTGTTTCTACATCAAATTTGAAAGCGCCGAAGGCAGTTCACACCAAGAAATTGTTCTTCATTAAAACAAATATAAAATATTTCACAATAAAAACAAAAAAATATTTATTATTGTATTAATTTTATCACATATTTCAAATCAAGTTACAGTTACAGAAAACTTTGCAATAATTTCCCTTTGCTGTTCTTTTTCGACATTGAACTTAACACAGACAAAAGACACATGTCACTAGATATCATTATGTTCTTCATTATGATAAAAACCTGAGACAACTCCAGAAATTATTGTAGCGTTGACTGGAGTCTTGGTCCTAGCATTCACATTGGCAAACAACTTAAATAGTAGGCCATCACTAGCGATTGCATATAACATCCTCGGCATTGGAAACATCGTGCCAAGAAGACTGTAGACATAAGTACGTTATTTTTTTTAATTTTAATTACTTAATTTAAACCATTAATTAGAATTTTTGTTATCGTCTGTAAACAAGACAAAAAATAGAGATAGGGAGAATTTTAGAATATGTTCTTAAATAAAAGATAAAATTCATAAATGAACCGGCACTCTTTATTAAAGTAAATATTCTATTAAAATTTAAACAAAATGTTAGTTAATAATAAAAATAAGAATTAATAATAATAATAAGAGTTAAAATTTAAAAAACAAAAAACCTTCTACGCATGCGAATTTATTGAACTCCAATTTCCAAAAATTCAGGCATGAATTCCCACTTTCAATAATAAAAATATCATGAATACGGTTGGTTAAATTGTGTTAAAGCTTTTCTTTGTGCTATTAAATAATATTATTCATTGTCAAGACCTGAAAAGATTCCGGAAGAAAGCGTTGCTAGTACTGGTGTTTGGGTTCCTTTGTAGATGTGACAGAAGAAAGGTGGAAGTAATCCATCCACTCCCATAGCGTACAGCACTCTTGGAAGTGGAAAGATGCAGCCTAACATGCTACCGGAATATTATGCACATCAATCTTTCAATTTAGATAATCTTAAAATTTGGTGACTTATATTTAGATAATTTAGAGAAATTCTTTTATATCAAATTTAGACACGGAGAAATTCGGTCTGTTAATCCAAAAAAAAAATTTACAAAATAGGTATACAAAATGTTGGTTTTCTACATTTTTTTCTGACACCAAATAGCTCCTCACAATCTTCTATCTATAGAAATCTGATGGCTTTTATCGTGTGTATCGTGTGTATTGCTCTTGAATCATATTTACAACTGAATGGAGTTAATATTTGAGTCAGTCTCTGTGAATATTATTGTCAAAGAATTTGATGCATTATGTATGTGTGACTAACAGAAGTAACAATAATATTCTGTGGTCCACGATAATCATTAAACTATAATATGAAACTATTTTGTGACGGAGAAGTACAAAATTGGAGAATGAGGAAACTGGAGGTGAATTGAAAGGTTACTTTATATAATAAGGAGTTTTTAGGCAGGGAGACGCGATGTACGAGTATTCTAAAGGCAATGCTTGAGGATTAGGAGCTCAAAGATGTCTTGGGGTATTCTGGATATTG
Organism: Rhodnius prolixus; assembly: GCA_000181055.3. Lineage (NCBI taxonomy): Eukaryota > Metazoa > Arthropoda > Insecta > Hemiptera > Reduviidae > Rhodnius > Rhodnius prolixus. The sequence continues at coordinate 89,150 of KQ034325.1, forward strand.
GAGAGTTCCTTCAGGGAAAAAGCATATTATTTCCCCTTATGATCATTTAGTAATAGATTTTTTGCACGTCGAAGCAGTTGAAAAATATTGGCCCACAATATTCAGGGGCTTTTGGGGGGAAAAAAGCCCAGAAAATGTAGTAATGGTAGATTCGTATTAAAATCTACGAACATGAGAAAATGTTTAAGAGGAATTTCTTCAAATTCTACAATTATTGTAATTTTCTGACTCAAATGCAAATATTTAAAAATCCATTGTTTCTACCGATATTTAATGATTTATGTTTTACCTTGTACAAAGTGCAAATATTGCTCCTGCTGATACAATAGTACTGACCACGGGCATGCCTACATTTTTGAATGTAATGACTATTGAAGCATTTTCATCCTAGAATAATCAGTAATAAAATAAAATTAGTATTAGGTTTTACATTGGTTACACATTTTCATAAAATTATTGTATTTGTTTTATTTGAAAAAGATTTGCTAAGACTTTTAACTATCTTGTTGTAATTTCATTACAGAAGCTGAGCTAATATGTGCTTTGTTTGCAACAATTTTATCAGATTACTTCAACGAAGATCAGCTACTCAACGAAATTATGCAACATAGTAAAACGTTGAATCTATAAGGTAATGTACCTATCCTAGAAATTAAAAAGTCTCGGAATCAAAAGAAATAAAATAGATACTTGTAATATTCAGTTCTGCAAGTATCTTATTCGTGCTTCAGTTTTTTTTTTCTTTTTTTGCCACACTTCAATAATACATATTTATTGACATCGTTATACAAGTTCCTAGATTTTTAGTAAGCCTAAACAAGTATTAATGTACTAAAAAAAAAAAATACAAAAATAATCTCAGCTCCAAGAATTTAACCAACCCTAACTTTAAGGCAATGATCTAAAGGTAATTCATAGGAACAGTATCATTATTCACTAATTTATACTGTTAATTTTGTTAAAATATAATAGAAATTTTTTTGGTATACTCCTTATTAACAGGTAGATATGATATGAATATAATTGATTATATTTTTAAATATTTTGATTGCAATTTTCTTATTTAGGTCAGCTGTAGTTTCCAACATGGACGTTAGGTGGCAGGGTGGTGTACTGCAGTTCTTAACTTCTATTGTGATCTCTTTTGCTGCTATTTTCAAATACGATTATTAGAAACGTAAGTTTTTTTTTATATTTTCACATCAATTTTTAAATTATTCATTAACTTTTCTTATCAGCCACTTTAAAATACGTAATTGTCTGTCTATGACCCAATTGGGGAGGTTATTCAATTCAATACGTTTTCAGGATTTCGGGATTATTTCTAAAAGATTATTCGTGATAAAAACTGTAACAGTTTGAACTTATAAACTCTAGTTATATGAATAGCTTGTTTGAAATGTGGAAATTCATATTTGTTATTAAAATATGTTAACTTTTTAAAAATAAATTAGTTGGTAAAGATGGTCACTGCAATGCTGTCATCGTGAGTTTAAATAATATTTACAACAAATAGATTTACATGATTAAAAATTAGATAGGTAATTAATTAAATTTTTGTATATTAGTTAAAATCAAAATGTTCTTAAACTGGCTAATTAATTCTGAATTTTTACAACTTTGTTGGATTGTTACCTGATCGTAGTATGGCCACATCATAGTTAATACAGTGGATATGCCGAAGTAAGCCAGAAATATGATTATTAATGATGTTACTATAGCTAATGGAATATGCCTTTGTGGATTTTTCGCTTCTTCGCCTATAGATAAACAAAATATATGTTATTAATTTGCGGAAATTCTACTTTTGTATTGAAATATATAGTTGAAAGAATTCTGCCTTCTACTGACAGCATGAAAGTAGCAGAAGTCCCTTCCTATAGTGTGGATGTAATGTTATAATCTTATGCGGTCATATTCCCCAAAACTTTCTGATGTTTAAATTTATTTCTTTCAGTTTTACCTGTAGTAGCCACGCAATCGAATCCCACGAAACCAAAGAAACATTTAGCCGCTCCAGCCATTACACCAGAGAATCCAAACGGTAAGAAACCACCTTCTCCTCCTTTAACACCTTTTGGTATTTCTGATTTTGGTATGTTCCAATTGCTTGCATTCACTGGAAACAAAATTTAATTTAATTTTAAGTTTGCTTCAATTCATAGACAGGTTATCTAATATATATATTTTGCCTTTTAAAAATGTCGCACTTTGCTATAAATTTCTTAAACTAAATCATTAATAAAGCAGACATTATCTTGATACAGGGCTTGCAGCAGTAAAGATGGTTTGCTTCTACAGTTTAAATTTTAAAAAATGAGGCCTATTCTAGACGTTCTCAAGCAGTTTATTTATAAAAGTCCAGAGCTAAAATAAGTTCTGTAGTCCCAAACTTCATATTCATGTTTACATAATTGTCACTATCAAATCAACTTACGGTCATTCGACAAAAGTAAGTTCATTAGTTAAAAATTATTATTTGAATCCAGAAATTCGTAATTACCTTTAAATAGGCCGGCTATGATAACTGTTACCACTGTTAGAAGGTTAAATGCTGTGAAGATATTGTTCATCATTGCTGATTCTCGCACTCCCCACGCTAGTAGCGCTGAAATAATAAATAAATATAATAAACATTTATTACTGTATTAGGATGAATAGAATTGAGTTATGTTCCTTTTCAAGTTTTATTAAACCCTTATTTAAATTGTTGAATTAACTTTTTTACATGAAAAGCCAGTTTTATTGAAAACAACTTAAAATTTAATTATATTTTTCTTGTGTTTATTGGTTTACAATCGTTTAAGATAGAAGTTATGGTAAGATTTGAAATATTTATTTGCAAAAATTTAACTTTTATTAAAATTATATTGTAAGTGATAAGTAATTCTACCTTTTTTAAGAGCAGAAGGGCTAGAAGTAGTTTTGAAAGATTATGCCCAAACGCTAATGCTCCTAAACTCAAAATTAATCTTCTCCATAAAAATATTTCGCATATTTGATTAAAACTCACCAACCAGCAATCTAATTTTGAAACAGAAGTTTCTTAAGAATTCGCTGAGTTATCACGAAAAAAAACAAAACTTTTTTTGCTATTTTTTGTTTGGTAACTGAGATAGACATTCTTAAAAAACTTGTTGACTGATAATCATAAGATTTTAACATATTAATAAACAGTTTTTGGAAATCCGCAATAATGGAGTGTAAAACATTTGATGTGAACACTTGACTTTTATTTTTTATTTTTGTACAGTATCAAGATTCTCACTCTTGAAACACTGAATAACATTTTATACGCTAAATTATCAATGGATTCTATTTAGAAATAATTTCAAAGAATGAAATATTGAGAATTCTAATCTTGTGCACGTCTAATTTTAGAAGTTTTAATTGTAGCGTGAATAATTAATGCTGCAAGGTTTTGTATAACATATTTTGTTCAAGTAACATTTACAAAAAAACTTTACATCTCTCCAATTTTAATTTAAAAAAGAAGAAGAAACTCTTGAAGATGTCTTTAAAAAAAAAAAAGAGAAAGTATAATTTTTACCTGTTAAAACCAGCACAATGCCTAATGAAAGAAAATCAGGATACGGCGAGAGAAATGAGACATGGATTGGCATTACTTCTCTTAAAGTGTTGGCCGTCACGTTACCTGTCATTGTGTCAAGGTACGAACTGAAAGCTCTAGCAACACTTGCTGTGCCTAAAACAAAACGACAATAATTATTATGGGGGAAAAAATAGAAACTTTCTCAAAATGTGTTATGACTTTTAGAAATCAAAATTATTTATGTTGAAATTTAAAATCACTGTTTAAATTGGTAAACTTAGTTGGTAGTTTGGTTTCTGAGAAGTCAAAATGTGGTCTACAGAAAATTACATATTTGTTACTTTCTCACATTCCTAATTCCAAATCTTACATCCATTGCGAAAAAGTCATGGTAAACATCATTTTGCTACTTTCTTTTAAAAAACCCTTAATAGAGGCTTGGTTTTATATAATTGATAGGAAGACAAATGAATTGGACGGTACTCCTGATCTGAATCTAGTCATTTTCTCGTTTTGCTTACTCACTTAGACGTTTTCATCCTCTTTGGGCAACAACTAGCTGTTCCCCAGTCTCTAATTCAAAAGAGCTGTAACCTTGTAAGAGATGTGCTCTAAAGTTCTTGAAGATTTTAATTCTTTATATTATTTATCTACGTTTAACTTACAAAGAGACACTTACATTGATACTCGTTATTTTCTAGGTTTGTTCCCCCTACTTCGTTACATCCTTTTTTTGTAGTGATTAGGTTAATAATAATGTTCTTAAGATCTCTGTTTCAAAAACCTATTGTCAAATTATGAATTTTACTATAGATTTCTGTCGAATTTTCTCAGCGGTCTAAAAAGTATATTTTTTTTGCTAGTTTCTACTGGCAGTTTCAAGAACTATTGGAAACATGCTATTAAAGGGGAAAAAAATTACGCGTAAAAAATTAGAACAAAAATGTCCCAGTCAGTTTTTATTAGGAATACGTTTTATCTACATAAGCAGTGACCTTGAAGCTCATCTATGTAAACATTTTCAATTTTTAATAATAGCATTTAATCCCAAAGATTAATTTTAATGAAATCGATGTTTTATTAACCTATTTCAAAATAATTTTTTATTATGTTCAAAGTAAACATTAATTAATTACAACAAACATAATGATAAAGTTTATCTTTAGATAATGCATGTCTAGTAAAGAAAACTACTGTTTACAAATTATTTAACCAAAACAATTGGTTTATGAAAAGAATGTATATCAATAAAAAGAGTGATTAAAAATAAATCACGCCTTTTGGTTTTAAATGCAATAAAATATCAGTTTTACTAATAATTTAGTTTTTAGATTAGTGAATTACAAAAATATAGTGTGAATCACTAATGGTTGAGAATGACAAATTTTACTGGTGGTACCTAAGAGAAATTTCAAATTTCAAATATGGTTTTTGAGTTGCATTGGATGCACACATACACACATTCACAGAGAGAGGAAGTGAGAGTATTTCCAAGTGGTTATGCGTCTTTTTAGAAGTAAGGGCACAAAAACCTTCTTTTTTTTTTGTTATAAATCTTACACTCTTTGCTCTTCATATTTTTTTATTATTAATGAAATTATTTTTCCTGGAGAATTGATTGTTGTATAATTTGTAAGCTACAGCAATTTTAAAGCACCATTTTAATGAGTTATTCAGTCTATTTGTACGGTTTCACCAATTTTGTAATATTAAGGAGCTTAAAGTCTTACCTATAATTTATTCCAAATTATTCTTCTGATTTATCTTTATTAGGCCCTTTATTCTGAGTAGTCACATATACATGCATGTTAAAATAGAAAAAGACAAAGTTAGAGTCGGCTACTGTTTAAATTTGAATCACGGATTTAAAACAATATTTCTGTCTAGAATTCTTCTTACCGAAGTATTTGTGAGTACAAATAACGCATAGGTAATATCCAGTAAATTATTCAACAATAATTATTCATTTCTCAATTGTAATTTAATGTAGTCCCTCTAATTTTACTTATAGTAGGTAAAATACTGGTATAATTAGCTGTCATAAAAATATGCATATCTTATATTCCAAATATATA